>JBAMAV010001305.1:0-79417 GCA_037043315.1 Amiota communis
TTTTTTTTTTACATATGTGTGTCTGCTTGTGTGTTTCAGCCGTAAAAAGGTCCTTCATGTTCTGTATTAATTTTTACATATGTGTGCCTGCTTGTGCGTTGCATTCGACTATTATGTGTTACCCAGCAAACATTTCGATTGCATTTTCAATAATCGTTTTACTAAGTAGTGTTTGACTCCTTTTTGTGATTACAAATCGAGTTTTGAAATAGGCAGCCAATAAATATTTATATTTATAAAATATATATCAACAAATATTAATAATTATAACAAATATTAATAAGAAACATATTATTATTATTATATTATATATAAAATTTGAGTGTACAATTCTTTGTGACTGCATTGCTCATAAACGGCTAGACCAATTTCAATAATTTTTTTGTTTTACTTTTGGGGTCACCAAGATGGGTTATACGTCAGTTGGAACCGGTAGGTGGCGCTGCTATCGAGATACAGGCACTTTTTTTACCAAATTTTTAACATTTTTTTATCTAGCGCACGCTATACTAAGCCGATTTTAATAATTTTTTTAAAATGACAAATGAATGCTAATGAAAAAAGTTGCATACTTATTTTTTTCATTTTTTAACTTCTAATATAATATTTTTAAGTATTAAATTTTTTGAAAACCACTGCAAGACTAAGCATAAAAAGTTTTGTACTTTTTTCGCTTTTAATGCTTTGGTTGTTGTTATTGTTGTTTTTTCCTCTGTGAGAACGCACTTTTTGCGCTCTTCGTTTGTGTATTTGATGTTCATTGAGAGAAAGAAAGAAAGAGACAGTATGTTTCGTTGTTTGTGCTTTGATTTGATTGTGTTTTGATTTTGATATTTTCTTCTTTTTTTATTTGATGTTCATTGAGAGAAAGAAAGAAAGAGACAGTATGTTTCGTTGTTTGTGCTTTGATTTGATTGTGTTTTGATTTTGATATTTTCTTCTTTTTTTAAAAGCAAAACAACGTTTGCGGGGACAGCTAGTTATTATTATAAGTTACACAAAAAGTTTGCTGGGTAATATCTGCTTTGTTCTCTATACCCTTCTCTTTCTGGAACTTTCCTCACCACACTTTCTTTCACACTCTCTCTCTCTCTCTCCTATACTCGCGTCATACAAGACCTTTTCACCCGGACCTTTTTTTTCGGGACACCATTGACAATTATTTTGAGTGAGATTGAACAATAGGTCACAAGATAACAGTTATTTTACTTTTTTATCACAATAAAAATGGTCGGAGAGAAACCGAAAAAAATGAAAAATAACTATAACGCTCGGAGAGATCCCGAAAAAATTGAAAAATAAGTGTACTGCTCGGAGAGATCCACTTTGAAAATAAAGGTTGACAGTTATTTGCGAACTATGCATAATAGTATAAATAAAATAATGCATGTTTACTACGTTCAAACAAAGCTAAAGTAGACAAAGAAGTAAAAATTTCACCAACAGCGCAAGAAGCAATAGTCACACACAGAATAAAAAACGAATGAATGAGTTTTATCAGTGGCACACGAGTTACTCGAATTAACCAAAATTACTTAGAGTTTCTTCTGTTTCACTCAATTATTCGAATTCTCTGAATTTGAATGATCGCACATCTGGTTAAATTTTTACTCAAACTCAAAAATCTGGGTTTTGCTGTTTGTCGCACACGAGTTTTTGACTTTCACTCAGTGGTACTGAGTGTGTCTGTTAGTTTGAGTGCGCTGATGCAGCCATCTATAAGGCAAGTGAATCGTGCACTTCTTTTATTTTATGGTCTGTTTGGTCGACCTTCTGAGACGGCTTTTCGGAATGTTGTGACTAAATTTCGCACCCAATTTACATTATTGGACATTAAACCACCAACACTCATACGTAGAGTGCGGACAGAGGAAAAAACGCAGCTGTACCCGCTAGTGTTACTGATGACCCTGAATTATCGATTCGCCGCCATTCGCAGCAGTTGGGCCTCTGTTACTCCACTACGTGGACAATTTTGCGAAAGGATTTGGATGCAGAACCTTTTAAAATACAGCTGGTGCAAGTATTGAAGCCGGGCGACCTACCACAACGGCTAACTTTTGCTGAATGGGCGCTGGTAAAGTTGAATGAAGATCCAATTTTTTATCGAAAAATTGTGTACAGTGACGAAGCTCATTTCTGGTTGAATGGATACGTGAATAAGCAAAATTGCCGCATTTCGACTGAAGAGCAACCAGAAGCATTGTAAGAACTACCAATGCATCCCGAAAACGTCACTGTTTGGTGTGCATTATGGGCCGGCGGCATCATTGGCCGAGCGCTACCGTACGATGCTTACAAATTTTTTTTTGCTCAAAATGGAAGAGCTTGTCTTGGCTAACATGTGGTTTCAAGAAGATGGTGCCACGTGCCACACAGCACGCGAAACAATGGCTTAATTTAGAGGCGGGTTCGGTGAGCAGTTCATTTCATGTTTGGGCCCGGTGAATTGGCCGCCTAGATCATGTGATTTAACACCACTAGACTATTTTTTGTGTGATTTTTGTATGATACCGGCCCATAACTTGGAGAGAGAATGCCAAAATTGAATCCAGGGTATGGACTATTTGCAGCGCAGCCGCGGCCAACATTTACATGAAACTATCTTTAAACATTATCGATCGTCCTATCGACTCAAATAAAGATTTTATACATTTTGCTGAATTTTATGTTTTTTTTTTTTTGGAGAATCAAATTAGCAAGCTCTTTAAAAATCACACGTTAGTATCCGTATAGTTCTATTTATCTTGTCGAGGATTTTCCCAATATGCACGTTGAAGCAAAGTTTTTTATCGAGGTGAATTCCCAGATATCTGATATCATTTACCCATGGGATTTGTTCATTGTTTAGGTTCAAGGAGTAGCTGGGTAGGTGACGTTCTTTACGCTTCCTTGTGTGGTATATTGCACTCGTTTTATTGGCGTTAATTTTTTCCAGCGTTTGAAATATGCAGCAAGAGAATCCAATGATACCTGCAATGCTGTTGCTAGCTGATCAAAGGATGTAGCTGAGCTGTAGATCGCAGTGTCGTCAGCAAAAACTAATGTAGTACAATAATTTGATGTTGGGATGTCATAGGTGTATATGTTGTATAATTTTGGTCCTAATACAGACCCCTGAGCAACTCCGTCACATATCAGCTTGCTTTCTGAGTCTATCAAAACTCTGAAAATGCGATCCGTCAAAAAGCTTTGGATTAGCTTTACTAAGTACGTTGGGGTACGAGTGACAATTAACTTGTGGATTAGTCCCTTATGCAATACTGTGTCGAAAGCTGCTTCGACATCCAGGGTACCTAATCCGACTGATTTTTTAAAAGTAATTTCCTCCTTAGCAAAGTTAGTTAATTTTTCCAGGGGGTGAACGCAGGTTAAATGAGACCGGAAACCGAACTGAGTAGATGGTATTATATTGTTTTCAGTTAAGTGCACATTTAATCTGAGTTTTTAAAACCCGCTCCAATATCTTAGCAATTTCACTTAGCAAACTAATTGGCCGATAGTTAGTTGGAGAGTCCGGTGGTTTCCCTGGCTTATGGATCGGAATAATATTTGCTGTTTTCCACACCCATGGGAAATAGCTTAGCTGAATACATAGATTGTATATCCGAATGAGGTAATTCAGTGTGGCGATGGGTAATTTTTTAGTGCACACATTTGGTGTTTGATCAGGGCCAGGAACTTTTTTGATCTTTAGGCGATTAACTACTTGCATGACCTTTTCAGTAATGATGACAGGAACATTTAGATCCACAGCAATAGTCTCAAGGAAGTCTACGGAGCTGGCAACTAGGATATTTGTTTGTACATCACACATAGATTCTGTTAAGTGGTGCTTTGCTTCAAAGATGTCTGCTAAAATATTTACCTTTTCCGATATTGTTGCGTACATTTGATTATTGTGGTAAGAACTAGGGATAAATTGCTTTTTTTTCAAAAGGTTTTTGAGTTTTTGTCCAATTTTGATATCTTTTTATTCCATCTTGAGTTATTATGCACAAGCAGTTTAAATTTTTTCTGTCTATTAAGGAAATTTATCCGTGCTTTCATTAACGGTATTCTAGTTCTTATCCACTGTCTTTGCACAATATTCTTGATTTTTATAAGCTTAATGATATGGTATGGTAGTTTCGGACTGAAATCCATAACCTCCTTTCTGGGAACGGACTGCTGAATTGCCTCGTTTACATCAGTTTTTAAAAGGTCATCAAATCAATGGTATTTGTTGTTGGTTGAGAGTCAATATGAGAAACCAATCTCGCTCGGGAAATATTTGTTAGGGTCTCTTTGTACAATACCCAGTTAGTTTTGGAAAACTGCAGGAAAGTTTCCATCGTGCGTGTAACGCCAATCAAGAGCTTGCAAAAGACTGGAAAAGTGATCAGAAGATAGGTCTTGATGGACGATGGGTTGTACGAAGTGTGTTGGTGCGTTTGTAAGAAACAGATCAAGGGTAGAAGGTTTGACTTTGTGATTAGCTGGTATATACGTAAGATCATTGGGAAAGATAATACAGAACTTCCCAAAGGTAAATAATTCATCCATGATGTTACCCAAACAATTTGCCACACCGCAGTTCCACTTCCGATTACTGCCATGTTTGTCATTTAATTTGGGTTTGTACCTCTCCTGGTAACTCTAGGATCATGAATGGATATAGATCAGAAACCTATAGTGTCCAAATTTCAGTTCGATACGTTAAAAAACAAGAAACTTTTTCTAATAAGAACAAATAAGGGATGAAGACCAATAGCTTTCAAAAATTGCATGGAGACCCAGTAGGCGAAATACAAGGCGCGAGGTTAGAAAATCAGTGCAGTTCTGGTAGAGATGTCTAAAATATTTTGGCTCTCCCTTCCACGTTGATGCGATGATCTTTTATAAGAGATATTATTCTTTTAATATACTAATGTTTTTCTATGGAAATCTGTACATACTTTTCCAGCTATGTCAGCCGACTCATTTGCCATTACACTGTTAGCATAAGCCTTCTTTGCGGTCTGTATGATTTCACTTTTAATGACCAAGCCGCACAAACCAATAATTTCGTTTTGAATCTATGGGGAGGTATGTATGCCTTTTTTCTTACCGTTTTCGATATCAGAATGGTTGTCGATTTGTTTACTTTTTAACTACTATATCTTTTAAACTATTAGATATCCGGTAATGGATATTTGACACAATTTTACTAAGTAATAAAATATCCACACCATGCTAGGGGGAGGCAGTTGCCCCTCCCTGTCCGTACCTGGCTACTCCCTTGTCAGGCCGACTGTTTTAATGAGATGCGTTCCTAAAAACAACATTTCTTTAGGAATAGTTTTGTTCAAGACCATGATATCGAAAAATAATATCGAAAAAAAAACACATTCCCATTTTTATCATTGATTGATGCTGATTGTAAATACTTGCGGAGGTAGACGATGGACACAAATGTTAAGGTAAAATTAATATTGTACACAATTTTTTGAAAAATCTTTTAAGCTGTCGTTATTTGAGAGAGCGAGAGGATAATCTAATGTGTTAATGCACGAGTGTGCTAACGTTTATAAATTAAATACATTGTAGAAATATGCGCTTGCACATTTAAGGAATAATATCCCTTTCTATTTGTGAAATGATCCGCTATGACGTTTCCTACATTTCTTGTTGGACATTTGATATGAACGTGCGTGCAATCAATAACGCCTATAACAATTGGAAAACGTGTATTTTGCCTCATACAGTTGGCTGCGAAAAACCATGAAGATCAGCTAAAAAAATCAGGATCTAAGTTTCAGTCTAGGATGAAGTCGATGTGTACTTACCTATACTTTGAGGACGTTTCGACCCAAAAAACGTAACGTGCAGAGCACTTGCAAGCTTATAAGTACAGAGTCCTCCGGTTCTTTCAAGCTCAACATGTCAATAATGAACTGTGCTGTGTTTTTGTCAAACCTGTACCGAGAGTAAAAGTCTCCGTCATCTTATTTGAATGGATCAACACGTTTGCTGTAAATTTTAATGCGCTTCATTAATTTCATGTCATCCACAATCTCAATATCTTCTAGAATATCAAAATCGTGTTGAATTCGCTCCATACTTTTATTTGCTCTAATTTTTTTTGTTTTTATCAGCTTTTCCCTTACAAATGTCACTTTGGTATCGACTTAGTAATGACTTCAACTGTTACTAAGTTTTTAGTTGAAGCTAAGGAGATAAATCGATACAATGAATAACTTAAGTAAAGTTTATACTTAAGCTGATACTAACTACGACTATGAATATGAGCCTATGTTTTTATTGTTTTTTGATAAAAATAATAATACGATAATGTTTGTTTTTATTATTTTTGTTTATATTATAATTTATTTTTTAATAAATAATTTTTTACAAAATTCTAATATATAAAAAAAAATATCCTCATACAATTCATTAAATTAAAAAAATATACATATTTATAAAGATAAACATACTTAGATTATTATTAGTACAAATAGTTTCCGTTTTGCTTTAAAAATGTGTTAACTGCCCGACAACAATTTTCGGTGTAAATGCAAATAACTCTTAACTCTGAATATGTATCATATTCATTTTTTTCCATTCTTCTGCACTCATAACAAAAATAATTTTGAGCTTTGGAAGTGTACCGTTACTAAACTCTTCAGGGGAGTGAATAGTATTATAAGTTCATACAATATAAGGGTGTTTTTTTTAGAGGTTCACAAATTTGAGTGTGCAACACTGCTTTATTTGACAACCGATTTAATAGCTGATAGTTGCTTTTTGTTTAGTTTGGTTTGGCATTATGGATACACTTAAGGTACTGCCCCACGATCATAGAAATATGATGTATTTTATATTATATGATAAAAAAATGATGAACCGTGTGGACAGCAAAAATATATCATAGAAATATGATTTTTGCCATAATGATGAAAAATATATCATACTATGATCCGTCCGATTCGGAAAATAAAAAAAATATGATGAAAGTAGCAGGATAGCCAACTGACTCTCGATTATGTCCGCAAGTTGACAAGTCTGTGTCATAGTTTCTCTGTGTACTTTCATATTAAAACATAACAGTTACAAAAAAAAGTAAAGTTAAAGATGAAACACAAAATACAATTTAAAATATGTACTAGTTAAACATTTCTAGCTGCAAAGAAAGTCATTACAAGGGAATCCTTCCATGCAAGTAATACCCGCTATGATGACCACTTCTCTGTTTCAAAACTGCCGCATACAACTATTGTTAATTAACATACAAAAAAAAGGAACAATTTTCCTTCACAATTTAAAAAAAATTTACGCGCCAACACAACATTCATGAAAATACATCATATGACATCGTATAGACAGCAAAAAAGGCTATATCATATTTCTATGTCATAAAAAAATCATATCATTTTTTTCATCATAGTTTTTAAACCGTGTGAGGACAGTTCATCATATAATATGATGAAAAATTTAAAATAAATGACGTATATCATATTATATGACATAGTTTTCTATGATCGTAGAGCAGCCCCTTCCACCAGAGCAACTCTTGCAAATTGTTGAAATTTTTCATCAAAATAATGGTTCTGTTCGTCAAACTTATCGTGCACTTTGTTCATTTTGTGGTAACCATAATCGTCCATCAGAGCGGCTAATTCGAATACCTCTGGATCGTTTTTGCATCACGTTTACTCTTAGTGATAATGTGCTTACCGTAAGACGCCGAATAGTGTGCACCGAACAAGCAGTAGCCGCTGTTCAGCGAAGCATTGAAGAAGAACCTAATCAATCAATTCATCGCCGTTCTCAGCAAATGGGGTTGTGTCCATCCACTTTATGGAAGATTTTACGAAAGGATCTTGGCTTAAAAGCTTTTAAGATTCAACTTGTGCAGGAAATGAAGCCAAACGACGTTTGGTGCGCTTTGATGGCCAGAATCTTACTGTCAACGGTTAAAAGTTTTTTCGTACCTCAATTAACTGGCATTAATCTTACTGACATGTGGTTCCAACAGGACGGAGCCATATACCACACAGCGCACGCTACAATTAATTTAATCAAAGAAACTTTTGATGAATGAAAAATTTCACTTAATGTGTGATTCAACCCCATTGGATAATTTTCTTTGGGGTTATGTAAAGTCACTTGCCCACGCCGATAAGCCAGAGACAATTAAACACCTGAAAATCAACAATCGAAGAGTTATTGGGGAAATATGGCCAAAATGCTGCGAAGTGTTTGAAAATTGAACTTCCAGATTGCACCTTGTACGTACATTAATGTCATAAAATTATCTATCTAATGAAGCCAAAGTGATTGATATTAAAAGTATTTTTCTTTGTTTTATTTTAATTTAAATTTGTGTAACTCTATAGAAAACACCCTTTACATTCTTGATCAGCTCGATAAGTCGAGTTGATTTATATGCAATTTACACCAAAGTACATCACGTTGATGGGGTTTTTCGTTCACACCGGATATTTTGCATCACGAACAGCTGTTTTTTGTTTTGGTTATACATACACGTGGAACTTGCGAGCACGTTGGTTAAATAAAAACTGAAAGTTTGTGAAAAAAAAATGATTAAGAACATTTTGCAACATATGCAAATAGTTCTTGCAATTCGCTTTTTCATTCCTGATACTTATTTTATTAAATTCTTTTAAAAAAATGGACAATTTATGGTTTACTTAACAATTACTACGTTTATAAGACGCCCGGCACGGTTTGCACTTAGGTCAGCCTGTCTCAGAACAGTTTTTGTTTAGTTATTTATGAGTGCGACGTCTTGCGCTCTTGTTAAAAACGTATATGTATTTTTTAAAGTTGCCATATGCATAAAATATGATGTAGCTCACCTCTCAAAATACGCTTTTTTTTAAATTGCATTGTATACGAAAAATGTTCAACGTAAAATGTATATTCTGATTTTTAATAACATTTTGCAATGATTTTTAAATCTATAATTCACAAAATCATTGAGAAAGATTATAAAGGAAAATAACTGCACCATATGGCAACACTGCACAAACCAACATTTTGCGAACAGCTGATTTTCAATACGTCTGCAATAAGCTTTGCATTTATAAGACACATTCGAGTAAATAACGACGAGTTTAAAATGTGCGATTGTTACAGTCGCTTCGCGTGTTAAGACCGAACTGAAAATCAATTTATGCATGTGTGCCGACCTAAGTGCAAACCGTTTCTGGCGTCTTATAAACGGGGTAAATGTTTTGTGCCATCAGCTGCTGTTTTTGATGTCACAGGCGGAAAAACACAAAAAAACTTGGAAGCACTAGGAAAAACTTGGCGACACTGTCAGAAAATGTCTAGAGTGACCATTATTAATTTTCATATCAAGGCACATCAGTTCTTGATGCCATTATTGATCCCCATCACATTCTACAACAACAACCCCTGAATGACGTCATTTTCCTTGTGGTTGTTGTCGAATCTGATACGTATCAGTAGGCACATAAATGTTGATGTGCTTTGGTGTAAATTGCACATTAGTCATGTCCATCTGTATGTATGCAAACTAGACCCTTTGTATTTCACGTAGAGAGCTTTCTTATTAAAAAAAGTTTTTTGTTTTTGACGTTTCAAACTGAAATTTGACACTAAAGTTTCTGATCCATATTCATCAATCGTGTAAATTTCAAGATCATAAGGTTACCAGGAGGGGTACCTCCTATAGAAAACCAAATTAAAAAGTACATACAAAACTGTAAAGTGCCACTCAAACTGTAACAGTGAGAATATAGTGATGCTAAGAAAGGAAGCATATCTGATACCTGGCATTTGTCTCTATTCGGTTGGATGCAACCCTGAGGAGCGTGAAGCATAGCCAATGATATCCTTCTTTCTGGTTTTGTTTTACTATTTTCTTTGCAGTTTCTTATTCTTAATATTTGAAAAATATTAAACTTAGCCGTAAAATTATTTCCTCGTTCTTCAGCGATGAACATACCTATGTGAAAAATATGTAATGTGGGTCCTCTTCTGTAATTACAGCTGCTGACAAGCGAATTATTTTGAGCCACGCGTCTAATTCTCACGACACAGCCGCCAAAATTAAAGAAAAAACTGACGTTAAGGCTTGCGTGCAGACTGTACAAAGAATTATTTCGAATGCGAAAATATAAAACGTCTGAATTAAAAAAAAAAAAACACCACTAAACCAACCAACAAAAATGCAACGGCTCGATTTCTGTCGATCGAATATGACCTGGACCAAGGAGTGGGAGCGTGTAGTCTCTTTAGATGAAAAAAAGACTCAATTTGGAGTGACCTGATGACAATGTCTAACTACTAACATAATCTTAGAAAGGAAGACCATACTTTAGATTAACTGCACAGCCGTGCCGGTGGTGTCATGGAATTGATAGCTATTACTGTATAGAAGGTATAGCATTAGTATGTAAGGTACAACATTAGTGTGTAAGGTGTAATCATAATATATAAGGCAACAGTATTACTGTAAAGTATAAGAATAGTGCATAAGATTAATAGTAGGAGAGTATGTGTGTAATAATCGATTTACATTAAAGGAAAAAATAGTTTATTTTATAAACTCTACCTGTTTAGAACTGATTATTTTTACAACCACCACAGGGAAAAGTGATGTCACTGAGGGCTGTTGCTATGGAAACCAATGTTGATTATAAACAGTTAGAAAAAAAAACAGGTTTCTAAACAACTGTCGACTGGTCACTTTAGCAGTGTTGGGAAACTTCTGCCTCTTTTTAGCTCATTTTGGCTCTCTTTCTCCTTTTCTGTCCCCTCCAAACATAAAACATCTGATGATGGCATATAACATTTTTAAGTAATTCATAAATTGTTAATTTTTTTAAAAGATTTTAATAAAATAGGTTTCAGGAATGAAAAAGAAAGCTGCAAGAACTATTTGCATGCATTGCAAAATGTTCTAAATCATGTATTTTTCACAAACTTTTAGTTTTAATTTAGCCAACGTGCTCGCAAAGTTCCACGTTTTTTTTTATAACCAAAATAAAAATCAGCTGTTCCGAGGACAATTGAATAAAATTTGAAATAAAACAACAACAACAAAAAAGTCAGCGACGTGTCGTGGGCACATTCAAGTTTTTATTTTTAACGTAACAAATAAGTAATAGAACGTAAGAATTTTTTTGGAATTTTGGTTTACTCGCCCAAAAGAAGAAATAAGCCGATACACAGAGAAAAACTTCATCAATACATATACCTAATCTATAACCAGTTGTCGAACGTATAGTGAAAATATACTGTAAACTTTTGCTGTTTTTCTTTATTGTTTTCGTTTAATGATTTGATAAAATATGTATATGTATAGAAATAGTCACATAGCGGAAAACAAAAACAAAAAAATTATATTGAATGATCGTATTTGTAAAGGTTAGTTTTTGAAGGGATAAACATAAATTGTATTTTTTGTGAGTGTATTTTTTTATTTTTATTTTATAATACATATCATGTTTTAAAAAAACATAATAATATTTTTTATTTATTTATATAATGCTAACCAAAAGTTAAAACTAATAGTTAACAAAGGGTTAATAAATAGCCATAGCTGCCAGGGCCTTCAGCTAATACAGATATAAATGTAAATAATAATAATGATAATACGAGGGCTGCTATTTATGTTTCGGGAATTGGCAATACTAATGTCCATACGTAAAATCTGGCAACGCCATAATAAACTTTGTCATTTTTTAGCACATATGTACGTACAACGTTTTTATGTACAATTGGTTTTTGTTTTGTTTACAATAAGTTAAAGAAATCAATTTGGCAAAACAATGGAAATTTCTCGAGACGGTTTTCGTTGTATTATTTTTCTCAACTATCAACGTGGATTATCCCAACAAGAATGTGTCGATGAACTTAGTTCTTTGTATGGTGAGAAAGCACCATCAAAAACGACAGTTTATCGCTGGTTTGCAGAATTTATTCGTGGTCGTAGTTCAGTCGCTGACGAATTCCGTGAAGGTCGTCCTAAATCGGTTGTTGTGCCACAAAACATCGAAGGTAGATAGTGCAAGATCGACATGTGACATATCGTGAGATAGAGGCATCCTTGCACATAAGTTCCACTTCAATACATTCTATTTTGAATGAACACTTAGTTGTAAAAAAGGTTTGTTCTCGTTGGATACCCCATAACTTATCAATCGCTCAAAAAAAGGCTCGCGTCGATTGGAGTAAGGAAATGCTTAAAAAGTTCGACCGTGGTGCTTCAAAAGACGTTTATAAAATCGTGACAGGTGATGAATCATGGATATATGCGTATGAGCCGGAAACTAAACAGCAATCGACCGTGTGGGTGTTCCAAGTTGAGCCAAATCCAACAAAAGTTGTTCGAGCACGAAGCACTTCGACGCAAATGGTCGCCTGTTTTTTCAGAAGAATGGGTCATGTGGCCACTGTTACGCTAAAGCAACGTAGGACTGTCAATTCTGAGTGGTACACGACCATTAGTTTGCCGGAGGTCTTCGGAGAAATAAGCAAAACCAACTGCCGAAGACGAATCATTCTCCATCATGACAATGCGAGCTCTCACACATCTCGGCAAACAGGTGAATTTTTAAGCAGTCAAAACATCGAATTGATGACTCATCCGCCCTACAGTCCTGACTTGGCACCCAATGACTTCTTTTTATTCCCTCACGATTTACGAGCGCCGTAGAAGCAGTTGAAGAGTTCAAAAACCATTGGAGGTGTCTCAAGAGGAATGGATAAATTGATATGACCAATGGTTCGAACGAATGCAAAAGTGTATTGATCATCAGGGGGAATATTTTTAAAAACAATAAAGCCATTTTCATTAAAAATTTTTGTTCTTATTTGCTATTCCCGAAATATAAATAGCAGCCCTCGTAATAATATTAGAGACTAAATGAATGCTTAAGTCTAAAGTTAAAGTTTACTGTAGAGATTTGCTTTTTTAAAGAAGTTAAGAATAAGATTAATGTTAGAGGAGGGATCGGAAAAGATTGGGATGGGGTCTATATTCGCGAATGTGGAGGATCTTAGGTGGAACAATGAAGAGCAGGATGTGATAATGTGGTGAATGTTATTAGGAGCGTTATTACATAAGGGGTAGATGTTTTTTAGGTTTTTATCGATGAGGTGCATGTTTGGTAGGTTTGTGTGACCAAGTTGGATTCTAGTATACTTTATCTGATCAAAACTAGATAAAAGTTTAAAAGTTGGAGAATAATAAAGTGTGGTGGAAGTGCTATTTGGAGAGTGTATTAGCTTATACGAGCTGCAGGTGTGTTGTAGCATGTTGATGTGTTCAAGATTTATGTGTTTTTTGAGAGTATTAATAATGTCGCTAATGTTGTAGTTGGGTGTGTATATAAGTGCGAGCTTTGCTGTTAAATCTGCCTTTTCATTGCCTATGATGTTAGTGTGGCTGGGAACCCAGATAAGTTTTATTTTGGGGAATTTTGTATTAAGTAGGGATCTTATTGTTGAGGCGTTATAGTTGTGGTTATTAAAATTAGCTATAGCGGATAAAAGTGAGTCAGAACAAATAGCCTGTCTACCTGGCTTACGTATACAGATGTTTATTGCTTCATGGATTGCAATGGTTTCAGCTGCAAATACTGTTGAATAGTGGGGTAAGAGACCTCACGTCATTGGGTTTGTTTCGGTAGAGATGCCAAAGTCTGTAATTTTGGATGATTTGGAGCCGTCACTGTATATAAAGTTGTATTTAGAATGTTCGTTTTTGAGGGAAAGGAAGTGTTGTTGGAAGACTATTGAAGAAGTGTTGCTTTTACATATTAAAAGCAGTAAGAGATAAATCTATCGAGACATAAATGTTTTGCAAGTTGTTGATGGTTTTGATGGGAGAGACGGGAAGATCAAGTTATTTGCAGATATTTATCGCTCTATCCACTGTGCTTAGGTATTTTGGTTTTATTTTTGCAGTTTTAATAAGGTTGAATAGAGCTGTGTTGGAGGATAGGATTAGTATTTTAGAAATTTAGCCTGTCAGGAAGTTGCATCTATTTTCTATTGAGTAAATATTAGATTCTAAAATCATGTTGAAAATGGGTGTGGTCCGAAAAGCACCTAGAGCGGTTCTAATTGCTGCATTTTGAATAGATTTAAGTTTCTAAAGATATGATTTAGGGGAGTGTCCAAAAATTGGGAGACAGTAGTCTATTTTTGAAATAAGGATAGCTTTCACCACTTGAATTAGAGTTGAGGTGTTACAGTTGTATTTCTGGCTGGAGAGGTGCTTGATAATATTAAGTGGTTTTGTAAGTTCAACTGCTAAGTTAGCGATGTGAGTGTTCCATCTATATTTGCTGTTAAGAGTAAGGCCTAAAATTTTCAAAGAGTTTACAGACGGGATGATAAGGTTGTCGATGCGAATATTGTGGTAGCAGTTTAATTTGCGGCAGATATGAAGATGATTTGTTTTATCTGTAGAAAGAACGGCACCTGAGTAGTTGGATACTATGAAATAGTTGAGATAGGTCTGTCTGGGGACTTTTTTGCTTTTTAAGATCAAGTAGTAGGTGGAAAACATCTGCAAATGCGCAAAATTTTATTTCCTTGTGAAGTGCTAAAGTTTTTGTAAGGCCGTTGTAGGATATGAGGAAGAGGATTACAGAAATAGGTGAACCTTGTGGTATGCCATTATTAAGGGGGAAGCTATTGGATAGAGTTTTACCTGTTTTTACAATAATTTTCCTGTTTAACAAAAAATTTTTAACATAAGCGATTTTTTTGGGCCCTAATTTCCATTTTTGTAGTTGGTTTACAACGGTGTGTATACCAATCTTGTCGAAAGCCTTGAAGAAGTCAAGAGAAATTATGGACAAGTGACGCTTGGATGAGATAGCTCGTGTTGCTAGGAGATCTATATAAAGTAAATTATTGTATCTAGAACAGATTTGTCTCTCTTATTGTGAATGAGTTTGTTTGTTGAAACGAACCACCACAACCTTTTGGAAATTATTTTGTCCAAGACCTTAGCAAGGCAAGGGGTTAATGATAATGGTCTGTACGATTTCAGCTTTGATCATATTAGGGTTGAGGATAGGTATGACTAGGCTAGTTTTATAGGATTGGGGGATATAGTCATTGAGGATGTTATTGAAGTGTTTGATGATACGAATTTTAAAGACATGAGAGTTTTGGATCATGGAGTATGAGATGCGGTCAGGACCTGGTGTGGTCCCTTTAAGTGAGTTTAGTGATGATAGTAATTCCACAAAGGAAATTTCTTTTTCTATTTCGTTCGCTGATTTGGACGGAACGTAGTTAGAACAAAATGTAATAGCATTGTGCTTGCTGAGCCGAAACAGAGGAGAGAAGTTGGAATCATTAGCTTCTTTGGACCACTGGTATTCAAAGGAGTTGACTATGATATTTGGGTCTGTTGTGAGTGTATTGGAGTCGGGGTCGAGGATACTGTGGATAGTTTTTGTGGGGTAAAGACCACAAAATCTTTTGATGTTGGACCATATTTTGGAGGAGTTGGAGTTAGGGGATATACCTGAAGTGAAGTTAGTAATGGATTGTCTTTTGGCAATTTTAATTGCCCTTCAGTATTTAGCGTTAGCTTTTTTAAATTTTATCATATTAACAGTATTCATATGTCTTTTCAGTAATGACCAGTAATTATTTTTAACTGTTTTCAGAGATGATAGCTTTTTGTTCCACCAGAGAACTGTGCGGGTCATTGCGTACGTGGTGTTTTGTGATATGAAAAAAAGGGCGCTACGGATTATAGTTTTCTTAATTAATGCCGCTTCTCTGCTGATATTATTGATTGGTTGGGAAGTGGAGTTTGATTGTTTCAATGATTTTTGGAAAAGGGTCCAGTCGGCTGATTTTAAATTAAATGTAAACATTAAAAACATTTCAATCTTCGCGGATGGGTCGAAGATGGAATGCGGTGTAGGAGCAGGGGTGCACTCATCACAAATAAGCTTGGACCACTCTTTCCGGCTACCCGATGAGGCCACAGTCTTTCAGGCGGAGGTCCTTGCCATTAGGGAAGCATGTCGGCTGGCCAAAAATAACGCACCGAAAGGTCGTAAGATAGCTATCTTCGTTGACAGCCAGGCGGTACTCAAAACACTGCAATCCACCACTGTGAAGTCGAAGCTCGTTAAGGAATGCAGGTCGACGATGAGCGAGCTAAGTCGTCAAGCTGATATCACTCTCCTATGGGTTCCCGGCCATAGGAACATAGAGGAGAATAAGAAGGCTGACGAATTGGCTCGTTCTGGTGCTTCTCTTGATGTATCGTTGGCGGAACAGGTCTCGATTCATCTGGCGGTCGTCAAGAGAAGCAACTTCCTGTTTTTCCGCCAGCTGGCTAACAGACGGTGGAAAGATCTTGAATCTTGCAGAGCGGCACGTGCTACCTGGCCCTGTTACAACGAAAATAGGTCTTTTAGACTCATTAACAGAAGACGCTCGGATACCGCAAGGCTCACAGCGGTTTTTACCGGTCACTGGTGTGTAGGGATTCACGCGGAGAGACTGGGTATTCCGTTTAGAAGCCATTGTAGGAGCTGCGGAAACGAAGAGGAAGAGGAGTCACTCACCCACTTTCTATGTCAATGCCCAGCCTTGGCAAAGACTAGAAATAAGTTTCTGGGCAAATATTTCATTGACAATCTCTCGGACTGTTCAGTCACATGTCCGGGTGATTTACTCGAATACTAAATTCGACAGGTCGGATTTAGTAATACTGATTGCGTTCGGCGAGGAAGTGGTATCAAAACGGCACTCGAGCTGCTAATTGTGGCTAGTAGTGGTTTATGCGAGCCAGCCACGGAAACCAACCATCGCTTCCGCAAAGGTTGTCAGATATTGCCCATTTAGTGTAAGGTGTCAGTTGAGAAGAGCAGAGGGATAGATGGGTAAGTGTATTGTGGGTTGAGTAGTGAGTTGGCGACATATCGTTTAGAAGGGTAAGGCTAGAATGTTGGATGTAACTTGCTAAGGTTTTGCCTCTTTTATTTTCTTGTGGGAAACCCCTGTTATGCCAGCTGTTGAAGTCTCCGGTAATAACTGAAGGATGGTTTAGGTTGGAAAACATATTATGAAGGTTATTATTGTTAAATGATTTGTTTGGGGATATGTATGCAGATAGAACGGCGAATTTGATTTTGGAGTGCACCAAGACAGCAGATTCATCAAAGTTATTATTAAGTGGTATTGTATTGTGGTGTATTGAATTGTGGTTTAATAGGGCGACACTGCCATATGAATTGTTAGAGGAGTTTTGATGGTGCATGATGTAGTTAATTGGGATGGGTACATTTTTAAAGGAATGTAGATGGGTTTCTTGTAAGGAGATTATTTTAGGGCTATGGTGTTTAATTAGTATCTGCAACTGGCTGTAATTGTTTAGATAACCATTAATATTCCACTGTAAAACATTAAACAAGTAATTAGAATTCTTAAGTTAGAAATTATTTTATTTTTTGCTATACGCCAAAGCCAGTTGTGATAAAAGTGAGTGTTTGGAACCCCTTCGGTAGTCATAAGATTAACAGAAAGGAGCTCCAGTGTTAAGGAAGATGCCTGTGAGGACGACGGTTCCCGGGGAGGCGCAAAAGCCAAAAAAAAAAAAAAAAAACTTGTGCGTCTTCCCGAGGGCCGCCGACCCCACAGGCAGTCAAGTGGTAAGAAAGAAAAATTAGATTAGGTCCTAACTGTCGTTAAGGTATGAATCTAATTTTGGTCTTTTCTCTTTTTGCTTGTTCTTATTAATTGTATTATTTTTGTTAATAGGTTGTTGAGTTCTTTTAAGTTTGAGATCAGATGTAAGCTTGGATGTAAAACTTTTGTCACTTTCAATGGGGGAGGATTCCCCATCTGCGTCCATTACGTCGATATATGCTGTTGGAGTCCTTGGGTCTAAATGAATGGATGGTGAAACACGTTGTCCAGCTGATATTGAAGGCTTGGAGGAGGTTGCCGTCATTGCTATGGAGGTGGTATTAGAGGTGACAGTTGTGCTTTGAGTATTGCTGTTTTTGTTATTGGCTAGTACTTTGGAGAATTGTGCGTCGCGTTGTAGGTTGCGGATTTTGTAAATTGAGTGCGGATTTGTATTCTACGTTTTCTTTGATTTTAATAGCTGTTAACTCCTGTTGTTTAATAAATACTGGGCACTCTTATCAACTGGAGCGTGATTATTTTCAACTTCTGGATTATGTTTGCATTAAATGTATGACTTTACTTTAGAGCAAATTTCGTTCACACTTGTGTGGTATTCCTCTAAGCAATCGGGACATGTTTTATTGCTTTTACAGTTAGATGTAGGGTGTCCAAAACGTAGGCAATTCTTACATCTTAGTGGGAGAGGGATGTACTATTTCGTAACCAATCATTAATTTTTCCGGTAAAGTGTGAGAAGCAAAGGTAATAATAATAAATCCAGTTTCTATTAAAGAGTTGTCTTGTTTCTTTTTGATTTTGTAGACGTCTGTAACTTTTTGTGTTTTATGTCCCTCTTTTATTCAATCTCTGGTATATTTCTAAGGTCGTTAAAGTATATTACGCCCTTAGTATAATTGAGAGATTTGTGCTCCGTAGTAGTTACTGCGTATTCTCCAATTTTATTTAATTGTGAAAGTTTTGTAGCTTGAGCATCGGTTTTAGTTTTAACGAGGAGAGTACCTGCTCTCGTTTTTTTACAAATATCTACTTCACCTCCGCACGTGTAGTCGATGATTTTTTTTATTAAAAAAGGTGATACATTTTCAAAGCTTTTATTATCAGTTCTACTAATAACCATACATTTGCCTGCAGAGAAGCTTTTCTTGATTGCTGTTGTTGAAAACAACTTGTTCACGTCTGGCGGTTTATTCATGTTGGGTGATGAGCCTAAGCTTTGTAGCTGCTGCTGTTGTCATTTCTTTTTGTTTTGTATGAATTGACAGAGAGATTCAGATCAGAACTGAAACATAATAATAATAGTAATCAAATAACGAGAAATAAAAAGAATTGACTTGTACAAATTAGGGATCGAACCGATGACGCGATCTCACGTACGCATTATTATATGTTGAACCGACGATTTAGCCCGGTCGGCCAACGACTACTTTTGTCTGAAGTGGTTTTAGAAACGAGAAATGTTTTTTTAGGTATTGCATTTAATTTTTGTATGGTTTACATTTGTTTAAAAAAACGAGACAACAAACATTTTTATACTCTCCAAGCGCACATAAAAATAGGTATAATACACACACACACATACACAGACAAAAATAAGATTAAACCATTCATACAACCACAAAAATGCACGCACACATACAAAAAAAAACAAAAATAAATGCACGCATACATTCTCAAAAGAGTCACACAGTGTTATGATTTTTCGTTTCATACCTTCTTTTGCAATTACAGTAAGCCGCGTAAAAGAACTTCGTTCGAAAAATATTAATAATCATAATAATAGTCAAAAAGCAGCAGAGATAAAATCAAAAAATATATATTGCTTTTTATACGTTTATAAGTTTGTCATAAAGTTTGTAACACACAGAAGGAGACATCGCAGACCATGGTGTAAGAAATACAGGTGGCGCCAATATTTTACAGTTATGTGTCGTTCTCAATTTTTGACGTCAATGTTTTACTAAAAACAGCTTTCCCTGCAATAAAGGATATTTATGGACCCTTGGAATGGAAGTTCCAGCAGGATAACGCTATCCACACAGGCAGGGTTGTAAATCCTTAAATTGGGAGCCAAAACGTCCCTTTGATCACTTGGACGCCGTACTCACTGACCTGAATATTATAAAAAATGCAATGGGGCTAAGTGTAGGAGTCCGGTAGGGAATACTCAACTGAACCAATCAAGGAATAAAAAGTCATTTGGAGACTATTTCATTGAATTGAATTATATTAACCTTCTTGTCTCCCCTGGTACGTTGTTGCCGTCATGAGCGACAATAAGGTTGGTGACGTAAAGACGGCAGTTGGTGTCTAATGGCAGACACCTAACTATTCTTCTGATAAAATTGATGGCTCGATGATGGAGTCAGGTAAACAAAGGCAATCAAAGCCATAGCGAACTCTAGTAAAAAGAAGAGCTCAGGTTTGAAAAAAAACTACCCATGCGAGAAAAGATTTAGAGAATGAGAATCTAATACGTTCATCACCGGACTCCAATAGATTTGCCACTTTGGGCGAAATGATGACTGAGGAAATATTCCCACTAAATACAGTTTCTGCAAACGATGACCAAATGGAGACCTCTCCTGCAATGCCAAAGCCTCCACCTATCTTCATCCCTTCAGTGAATAATATGGAGAAACTGCTGGGTAATATTGAAGCTGCTATTGAAGTCGACAACTTCACATACAAAGCTGGACGCGAAGGTCAAATCAGAATAATGGGCTCAGAAGTAGAAAAATACAAAAAGTTGGTGGATTTGTTGAGAAGTCCAATGTTGAATTTCACACTTATCAACTAAAACAGAAGCGAGCATACAGGGCGGTGATTAAAAATCTACACCATTCAACTAATACTGACTACATTAAGGCTCAAAAGCGAAATACAAAGATGCCAATGCCAATCTTCTTTCTCGACCTGGAGGCGGCAAAGAACAATAAGGTCATATTTGATGTCAAGTGATTATGTAACGCGATTGTTACAATCGAGCCTCCAAGGAAGTTTGATGACTCAGGGCAGTGTCATCGGTGTCAAGAGTTTGGCCACTCGCAACGCTTCTGTTACAAGCCCTTCCGTTGCGTCAAATGCGGAGATTTTCATAAGACTGCTGACTGCAAGAAAACTATGGATGCCCCGGCAAGATGTGGCCACTGTGGCGGAGGACACACAGCGTCATATAAAGGATGTCAGATTTACCAGTCCATAATAACAAAACGAAGCACCAAAAATTCAGTCCGGCATCGAGTAGATAACCACACCGAGAATCATCAACCCAACACTGCTGGCCAGTCGAGCAACCGAATAGCTGGTTTCAGTTACGCAAATGCAGTAAAAGGCACAGAAACCATTCAACTAAATTCTCAAACTACTAATCAGACAGATGATACAGCTGTGATGTGTTGGGGGAATCAATCATGAAGCGTGTTGAGACGATGATGCAGCCCATGATGGCTCAATTTGAAGTCCGAACAAGCGCCAGTCACACTCGATTTGATCCAGTCTGCAATTGTAAAAATACATTGCCCACTCGGTGACATAATCTTAGCGGCGGTGTATGTATCTCCAGAAAACGTTGTCTCAAAAGCAATGTTTGAGCAGGTATTCAAAGGTCTTGGTAGTAAATTTATTGCCTCTGGTGACTTCAACGCAAAATACACATGCTGGGGCTCTAGACTGTGCAATCCGAAAGGAAATGCACAAGAAAAATTAATATACTGTGCCATTCCGCTGGTGAACCTACCTATTGGCCCACCGATATACGAAGGCCGCCAGATGTTCTGGACATCGCTCTCATAAAAGGCATTGATGCAGCCAAAGTGTCTATTGCTCCTTGTGCTGACCTCTGCTCTGATCACAGCGCTATCACGCTCAACATAAATGTGCCTGTAAGAGTTCTGCACCGGACATCTAGGATTGCACGAACGTCAACAAATATTAATCAATATCGTTCCTGGATTGAATGCAATGCGGATCCAACCAGCCAGCTTAGCACAGGTGAAGACATTGAGGATGACATTGAAAATCTCACGCGAAACATTCACAAGGCTGCAAGCGTCTCAACACCATCACCAGCGGATTACGCTCCAACCCTTAGGCGGGAGCTTCAGCTATGGTCTCCTGAAACTGCAAATTTGGTTCGCGAAAAAAGAAGGCTTCGAAGAGTATGGCATTTGACGAGAAATCCAATTGATAGGGCTGCGTTCAACCGAGTGACAAAAGGTCTAAAAAAGCACCTGAGTGATGCGAAAAACAAAGTAATTGGCGATTTTCTGGCTGCAGGTAAGTCGGGAAGTGCAGAGCACAATCTTTGGAGTCGACAAGATATATCAAAATGCCGTCACAAAGGAAAACACCTCTTCAAAGCGGAAATTGTACCTGGTGTAGGTCAAGTGAAGATAAACACAGCTGTTTGCTTTTCACCTTGAGATAGTCTTTACTCCGCCCAACCTCTGTTGCTCTGATGACGTGAGCAGAACCACTAATTTCATTGATTCACCTTGCCCCATGGATCACCCCATCCGCGATATTCGCGGCGGCGAGGTCATAGAAGAAGTGAAATCTCTTAAGGCTTCCAAGTCCCCTGGCTACGACAGGATTGATACATGAGCTATACAGATGCTATCGAACCAGGTACTTGCACCTATAACTACAATATTCAATGCTACATTGAGACTCAGCCACTTCCCCTCACAATGGAAGTGTGCTGAGATTATCATGATCGCTAAGCCATGTAAACCTGAACACTTGCCTGAATCGGATCGTCCGAGCAGCTTGGTTTCAGTTTTCTCCAAAATGCTAGACAAACTATTTCTGCGTAGATTGCTACCGCTACTGGAAGAAGGTTCCCTGATTCCTGAGCACCAGTTTGGTTTCAGATCCAGTAACAGGACTCCAGAACAGTGCCACCGTGTAGTACATCGCAAGCATTCAATAAAGTTTGGCAACCTGGTCTGCTCTTCAAGTTAAAAAATACCCTGCCGACGCCATATTACCTCTTTCTAAAGTCTTACCTAAAAGATAGGACTTTCTATGTACGACACAACGATGCTAGTTCTGGCATAACACGCATCGCGGATTTCCGGTTCATGGTGATGAACATTTGCTGGTTGCAACATACGCAGACGATACAGCGTTTCTAGCATCCGCATCGGATCCCCACCACGCCTAGTGTTTGCTGCAGCGACAGCTTAATATTATTGGTCCTTGGCTAGTTAGGTGGAACATCGCAGTAAATACTGATAAATCGGCCCACACGACCTTTACGCTTAGACGTGCCACTTGTCCTCCAGTTGCGTTAAACGGCGAATATGTCCCCGTTAAGCCCAATGCTAATTATATCGGTCTTACTCTGAACAAAAGGCACAATGGCAGGAGCACATTAAGAGAAAGAAGAAGCAACTCGTCCTGAAAAACTGGAGAATGAACTGGTTGTTAAGTAATGGATCCAAACTCAGCTTGCGCAATAAAGTCCTTTTGTACAAAACAATAATCAAATCAAATAGACATACAGCATCCAATTATGGGGTACAGCAGCTAACTCTAATATAGAAATAATTCAACGCTATCAATCGAAGCTTCTGAGGGGAATAGAGAATGCTACGTTCTACGTTCGAAATTCGGTGCTGCACAGAGACCTTCAGGTGCCAATGGTTTAAGAAGAAATACGACGGTATAGTGAGCTGCAAACGATTAGACTGGAGAATCACCCCAACTCGCTGGCTTTGGGCATGGTCGACAACAGCCTTCAAACCAGAAGGCTACGAAGAGAGCATCCGCTCGACCTCCCCTTTCGTTTCCCGCTAAATTAAATGCTCTATGCAGATGTTTGAAGTCTGACTGTCACTTATTTTCATATCTTTGATCACGTTATGTAGTTTCACGTTCGTTAGCTTCCTCATATATAAGTAGATTTATTGATTGGCCACATGTGGACAGATAGTAAATTAATAAATGCTTCTTTTTGAACTTTGTGTGTTGTTTTAATTGTTGTATTTACTCTTCTCATTTACTGATAACTGAGTGCGCACTAAAGTATTGCGCTATTCGCTCTTTTCTTTCTGTATTATTATTCACTGAGAGTATAGCAAAAGAGAGAGTGTGTTGTTGTTATAATTACAATGACATTTTGTAAACAAAATTTTGCAACAACATGAATTAATAAAGCTTCTTGCTATCAATACCAAAGTGATATTTTTTAAATTGCACCCGTGCAAAGCAGGGCGGGTTGATAGTATTGAATATATCAAATTTGTTTTTAATGAAACGTTTGTTTCAACCGATTATAAAGTATATTATTTGTATATACAAATTTATCAAATTATGCAGCAGTAGTTTTATAGAAATATACGCTAATGGTCATAATATGAAGTTCATGTTCATAACCTTAGTGCTTTGCTATCAAATGATCAATAAATTTATAACTTCATTCAACATTTTTAATAATGAAATAGTTTTAAGTTATGCATTGCCAATTTTTAAGTATCAATGGGTCTTGCCCCTGTTAATTTTTGTGTGCTAGTAAAATTAGGAGAAACAAATTTGTAATCGGCGTGTCTGTTTTAGCCCATTACGTTGAATATGCAACGGCTTTAGTTATTCTTTGCATTTGGCGTCGTTTTAATTTTATAGTCCATTTGAATTTTGTTGCAGTTGGACAAATTGGGTCGAAGTTCTGATTTGCTATGTGAAATTTGATCATGGAAATGTACTTAGGAAACTGATCTCTTCAAAAAATTGGAAAATTAATGGGTGGGCTGCACTCGACTGTTCAGAGCATAGTTGATAATTACATAAATGGGGCATAAATAGTGGATAATTGACACCAAAACATTAAAATCCTGTGAAGGCCTTACAGACTATCAACACGAGAGGAGCGCCAAATAGTAGGTTCGGTGGTTGAAAACCCGAGAATTTCAACCACCGTTATACACCATGAACTGCAAGAATGTGTACCAAAACAAATTTCTACCCAAACTAGACGCAACTATACGCTATACTATACGCAACTGCTTGCATTCAGCTGCTTATCATGGCAGGATAGCTCAACGCAAACCATTCTTATCGATGAAAAAAAAAAAAGCTGGAGTTTACTAAAGAATACATTAAGAAACCAGATTCTTTTTGGAATAATGTGTTGTTTAGCGATGAATGGAAATTCAATGTTATTGGACCGGATTGCCCTCCAAAAGTTTTGCGAAAGGTAAATGAGGAATTGAAAGAGAAAAATGTTATACCAACAGTAAAACATGGAGGTGGAATGCAAGCAGTTGCATATAGTATAGCGTATAGTTGCGTATAGTTTGGGTAGAAATTTGTGTTGGTACACATTCTTGCAGTTCATGGTGTATAACGGTGGTTGAAATTCTCGGGTTTTTAACCTCCGAACCTACTATTTGGCGCTCCTCTCGTGCTGATAGTCTGTTAGGCCTTCACAGGATTTTGATGTTTTGGTGTCAATTATCCACTATTTATGCCCCATTTATGCAATTATTAACTATGCTCTGAACAGTCGAGTGCGGCCAACCCATTAATTTTGCAATTTCTTGAAGAGATCAGGTTCCTAAGTACATTTCCATGATCAAATTTCGCATAGCATGTGACAAATCAGAACTTCGACCCAATTTGTCCAACTGCAACAAAATTCAAATGGACAATAACATTAAAACGACGCCAAATGCCAAGAATAACTAATGCCGTTGCATACTCAACGTAATGGGATAAAACAGACACGCCGATTAAAGTTATTTTTCCAGTCGCAATATTATAATCGACATGTGTACGAATAATTTTTGGCGTGATTTGTGCTTTTTTTTTGGTTTTTCTGAGTTTTTTCAATTTCAAAGATGTTTAAATTGAAAAACACATTAAAATAAACTTCATTTTAAATAATTAAAAAAGTTTCGTTCAATTCTGTTGTCTGTGCAAAATTAGAGGTGTTTAAACTTTCAACCTGAAGGTGTATGAATAATTGTTTGGTGCACAGTATGTATTTCATGGTCTTTAATTGAAGTAAAGAAAGTGTTTCTTTCTACGTAAGTAGATTTGAGTATCTACTATAGCTTTTATATTTGTCACAATTTTTTTTGTGTTATTTTCCTTTTAGAATAAATAATTTTATAAATTTCCTTTTTTTCATATGCATATCCTTCATGTATGTCTGTATTCCTGTCTGTCTCTGCAATTTAAATATACTTCAATTTGTTACTTAATTGGCGAGATTCAATGCTTATTTTTTTTATTATAAAACATATTATTTAATTGTATTTTTATTTTTTCATTTGTTATAATATTAAGTTAGTTGTGCTCCTTCCTCTTAACTCTCTTCATTATCATCCTTTGTTCTTGTTGTTCGTATGGAATTATTAATTTTGTTTTGTTTTGTTTTCTGCATTTTATATTATTTATTACATGCCAGACTCGGCAATACCTTCATCGTCTGTAAGCATATTAAAAGGGAAAGAAAAAGAAACAGCAATGATATTATTATTATTATCACTTAATAAAATTAAGTTCGATATTTGCATAGAAATAAAAAAATATTTTACTTAAATACATCATGCAGTAACAAATTCTTGTTACTTGTTAAAATGTATAATGAAATGTTAAAATATTATGAAAAAAAAAAACTAGTTTTAAAGAAATATGTTAATTTTAACTAGCACAGATGTTAAATTAAGTAAGCTCTGTTAATATTCATATGCAACACGTGCAATCAATTATCCAATATAAACATTTAATATTTATAATTTTTTTGTAAAATAGTACAAACCCATAAAAGGATTGGCGTATATGATGCCACCATTGCAGACATTTCCTCTGACACTGTCACCACCGATATCAATGTTATTACTACCACCAATACCAAAACTACTATTATTAGCAATGGTTTTTATATTGTTAAAAGTTATGGTACCATTAGCTGACATATAGTTGGTTTTCTTCTTATTTGTTAATTTTGTTGCTGTTGTTATCATAAAGCGTTCTCCATCACCAACTAACGTGGCAATATCATCATCGCCATCGGCGTCACCATTTCTTTTTGTGTTATAACTGCTGCTAAGCAATTGATCATAACAACTAACATCGGTACTAATTACATCCACTTCAATGTCATCATCATCTTTTTCTAGACTGTTACGATTACTTCCACCAAGTGAACTGTGCAATGCGTGTGAATCCTCATAGCTACCACCGCCGCTATCATCATTGGCGTTATTTGATTTATTATCGATATGCGTTTCAAATTCATCATGAATGAATAAGTCTTCTTCGTTAACATCAACAATAACTTCATCATCTTCAACGACAACAACACCATCGACTTCAAGTGTACGACGACGATGACGAAAAATTTCATCTTCAGCTAATTCATTAATATCACCATATCCTGAACCAGCTGAACATATAGCCTGATGGTTTTGATTTTTACTTGTAATCATAATATCCTCTTCGGCAAAATTTAATTTTATATTGCTACGACTGCCTGATATGGATCCTTCTCCCCCACATCCGCTTGTGCTGCCATGTTGTACAGCACCGCTATTGCCATTGGAATTAATATTATTACTAGTATTTGTGCTGATACCTCGTCCTCCACCTTCATTGTCTCCTCCATTAACAATAAGAATCTCATGACTGAGACTATTTTTGATTTCACAGGATGATGTACTGAATGTGATTAATTGTGATGTACGGCGATTCTGTAAGGTGGTATAACCACTAGCAAACATTGGCGATTGTTGTTGTTGATGCTGGTTTATCAGCTTGTTATCATTTGTTCCTTCTTTACAGATCATCGTACTTGGTTTGTTATCAACCAGAACGATAACCACTGAATTGTTGTTATCACTACTCTGGTTGACAACAACTGAATGTCATCTATCTGCTGTTGCATCCATTGTATACATTTGAGGGTCCCCACCAACAGTTCCAAATGTACATGTACCATTTGTTGCACTAAATGAACTTATTGATGCTCTTTGCGGTGCTGTGGAGCTAAAACTGCATGTCAGTGGTTGTTGATCATCATGTAAAATTGCTGCATTCTCATTATCAATAGCATCAGCTTCATCTTGTTGTAACTCATATAGTAAGACATTATTATCATCAAAATCAACATTTATCATGTGACCTTCTATTGTTGCAATTATTTCGTCATTCTCATCCAATTGTGCTTGTCGTGCTGCTATTTTTATGTTTTTTTAATTTTTTGGTTTATTTGGAATTCAACATACATGTTTTTTGTGAAAAAAAGAAATAAAATGTTAGTAACGCACCATTTAACCCATTAACACCTAGTGGAATTTTCATTTTAGTATAAATAAATAAATTTAAGCAAACACAATAAACAAAAAATGGAATTAAAAATTCCATTTCAAGAAACACACGCGCTTTACAATGAGTATTTCATTCCCACGGCTCCACTTCCATAGAATATAAGCAAAATCAAAAACAAAAAAAAAAAAAAAAACGCAGTACAACCCAGCCTTTTGTCTCCTCTTTCCATACATTCACATTTGGGTCGATTTCATTTTTACGGTTCCGTACCAAAAGGGTGTCCGTCCGTCCGTCCGACTCCGCTGTATCTCATGAACCATAATAGCTAGACAGTTGAAATTTTCACAGAATGTGTATTTCTATTGTCATGATAGCAACAAATACTAAAACTAAAATAAAGTTAAAAAATTTAAGGGGTCCCCATTCAAGAAACGTGTGCTCCAATATGCACTGCGCACTGTTTTAGGTTTGTTATTTATTTTGTTTTATATTTTGGTAATTTTTTTTTTTTTTTTGTAGTATACTTTTAGGCTGTATGAATATTTCACTTTTGCTTTTGATCAAAGTTGATATGCAGTATGAATACTGATTCTATCCTAAACATAAGTCAAATCAATAATTTAATATTTGTAGCATGAGCTTTTTGTCAATTTCATAATAAATGCATATTCAGTGTGTTTGGAATTGCTCGAGCATTGAGTTATTGAATATATAATTCATTTTTGCGGCAAAAAATTTTGTACGATGGTACGGAACCCTCCGTGTGCGAGTCCGCCTCACACTTGCTTGCTTTTTTATACTCTTCATGGGAGTGAATCTATATATATAAAATAGGACGAGAAAAAATGTTTAACGGCTTTTCAATCCAATAACGTGTGACCGATCAGCATGAAAGTTGGCATGTACATATATGTATTTCTTCATGAAGAATGTTTATATGCTATACAACTCGCAACTCGCAAGCTTTATATATTTTCATATTTTTTTTAGTAAGAAGTGCATTTATTTTGACTCTACTGTAAGTTCAATATGCTACCACACAAAAAGCTAATTTCTACAGAACTCCGTTTCTGTTTGATCATGTTTTAAAGTTTAACGGTACGGATGGCGCGAATCTATATGTTACTCCATCAAAAAGAAAACATTCGAAAACAATAAAAACAACATTTGAATATTTGAGAAGAAAAACAAAAACATGTTTGCTTTCGGTAGTAGCAAATAATTAAACAAAAGTGCGTGCACAAAATAAGAGCGAGAAAGAAACAATGACTACAAAAAATCGCACACTAACATCACTAGTAGTATTAAGTCATAAAGTTTGTAACACACAGAAGGAGACATCGCAGACTACGTAAAGTATATATATTTTTGATCAGCTCGATGAGACGAGTTGATTTAGCCATGTCCGTATGTATGTATGCAAACTAGTTTCCCTCATTTTTGGAGCTAGAGAGCTGAAATTTTGGACCAAGGTTTCTTTTTACCATACGCATATTTCTCGGAATAAGCCGAATTAAAACATTAATTTGAATGGGGGTTTGTATGGGAGGTACCCCTCGTAGTCACCCTAGAATCTTGAAATATACATGGTATGTGAATCAGAAACTTATAGTGTCCAAATTTCAGTTCGATAAGTCAAAAAACAAAAAACTTTTGAAGTGACGTTTCTTTAGCGAGGCATAAGTCCAAAAAAAAAAAATATGTGAGTGTGCTTAACACTCACGAGCCTTTGATGTGAAGCACGTTGACTTAGGTAGATAAATTTTAAAATTAAATTTATGCTTATTATTTTGCGAGAAAATCTACTTGGAACTAGTGTACTTGGTAATAGCTTTGGTTCCTTCACTGACAGCGTGTTTCGCCAGCTCACCAGGCAAGAACAGACGGACGGAAGTCTGGATTTCCTGACTGGTGATGGTAGACCAATATGGTGTTGTATTGAGCCTAACGGGATGCCTCAGCAGCAATACGTTCGAAGATATCATTCACAAAACTGTTCATGATGCTCATGTGGCCTTGGATGAGATACCAGTATC
This sequence comes from Amiota communis, assembly GCA_037043315.1. Lineage (NCBI taxonomy): Eukaryota > Metazoa > Arthropoda > Insecta > Diptera > Drosophilidae > Amiota > Amiota communis. Next base: position 29,958 of record JBAMAV010001305.1, read on the forward strand.
AGGATGAACTTGCTTCAACACTTTGTAAATATAAATTGCGTAGCTTTCCTTCCCCTTGCGCTTCTTCTTCTTATCGGTCTTGGTAATATTCTTCTGGGCTTTGCCAGCCTTTTTGGCTGCTTTTCCACTAGTTTTTGGCGGCATCTTGCTCTTGTATTTCAATATTTCACTTCACAAATTCAGAAAACAAGAAGTATATAAATAAACCATTTAGGAAGGAGGATTATGCTGTTAAGAGAGCAAACAAAGTGTGCGTCAGTTCGACTCGAGCTTTCGTAGAGTGAGGTTATCATAGAAACGGTGTCTCTGCTATCGTCGTTTCACATCACTCCCGCTAGTTTTCCAATCGATTTTTTCAATTGGAAAGCCAAACAAGCTACATACATCCAGCTAATAATTTTTGTTTCAAAATTACGCATAATCATCTGTAAACATAGAGCGAAATCGACTGGCATCAAATTTTGAGTCTGGCGCATCTTGCGCTTCAGACAGACTAAAAATGCCGCGTTTAAGTAATAACGACAACAATTATAACAATTATTTTCGCCCTCTCCAAACCATCGATGATGACAGTAAGAACCCTGCTGATGAGGAGCAGTCTAGACCAGTAAAGCCAACTTTGCCGCCACCAATTACGGTTTTAAAGAAATCCGCAACATCTATACACGAGTTAGTAAAAAAAGCATCCATAGCTAACTCTGTCAAGTCTATTTCGATTGGCATTAAAGTATTCTTAAACTTAGCAGAAAATTTTAATTTAATTTGCAATGAGCCTAAGAAATCCAAATTTGAGTTCTACTTCCACGAATCTAGGCAAACAAAGCCTTATAAAGCTATACTCTCTGGATTAGAAAAAGGACGCAACGACACTATAAAAGATATACTGACTAGCCGCGGCCTAAATTGCATCGATGTCAAGACTATCGAAAAAAACTACACGGGCTGGTTATAACTAGCTGTTGTACGTTGTTTATTTCAAAAACGGCGCAATAAACGCTGCTTAAACATCACTCCTGTATAAACAACACAAAAGTACGCTGGGAGTTCAAAACCAAACCAACAAACCAACTCACACAGTGCTATGCCAACTTTTCGGACATGGATCAAGTAAGTGTAATGTTAAAACATCATGTGCGCATTGCGCTGGTTCACACAATACAACTACTTGCAAAAAAATTGTCTCATATTGCTGTGAAAACTGTAAAGGCGATCACCCCGCTACCGATCCCGCTTGCCCTTGCCACACATCGTAACAATGCTAAAAATAAGGAATCAGAAAGGTCAACGCACTGTTGGTAGAAACAATAACATAAGAAGCACCAGCATTCAAAACTCAAAAAGTAACAGTAACCATTCTTCTTCTATTAGTTATCAGCATAAGCATTTAGTGACCAATAGTGCATTTGATAGAAATCCAACAACTAACCAAACGGCAAATTCCCATAAAAGCAACAACTTTATTAGTTACAAAGAAGCGCTCACTAGTAATAGCAACAACATCAAAAAAAAAACACACCATCTCAAAGTTCACCTGAGTAATTGTCTTAACATCATGGCATGGAATGCGCGTGCCGTAAAAGGTAAAAGAAGTGAACTTTTACACTTTTTAAATTCTAATCATGTCCATATCTGCCTTCTAAGCGAAACGTGGCTAACCCTTCACGATAGTTTCCTTATCCCAGGCTACTCTGTTTATAGGAACGACCGTTTCGGTTCTATGGGTAGTGGAGTAGCAATAATTGTAAAAAGCGAGATTAAACATAAACAAATTGTAGGTTTAAATACTCATCTAATTCAAAACGTTGGCATTCATCTGGAAATAAATAGAGGAAACTCCTTAAAAATTTTCTCTGTTTACTTTCCTGGCTCTTCAGCGAGGTGCCTATCAAATTCATGCTCTTATTCAAACGGTACTAAACATAAAAAGGACATGTTCAAGGCTGACTTGCTTAAGATGCATCAAATTAATGGTAGCTACATACTAGGTGGTGATTTCAACTGTAGAAATCGCCTGTGGAATTGCCTTATAACTAATTGCTGAGGAAACATTCTATACGAACTTGCTATGCAAGGTGAATTTAGTATCATACACTCCAGGGACCCCACTTACGTTCCATCAAACTACAAGGCTAATCCGTCTACACTTGACCTAGTTCTAGCTAGTTCACCTCACCTTCTCACTGAGCCGCTAGCTCAAAACGATCTTTCATCAGACCATTTACCAATTATCAGTAAAGTGAATTCGACCTTAACCAGTTCAAACAAGCAGACCCTACTATATTCAAAAGCAAATTGGAAGATGTTCAGCCATATCCTAAACCAACGCTTCCGAATAATACCAACCTTTAACGAAAATTCACTATACTCCAGTAACGAAATTGACTACATTATTGACTTCATGACAACTAGCGTCTGCGGTGCAATCGACCAAGCCGTACCCAAATCCTATATCACCCTCCCATTTAACACCAAACCCCTGACAATATTGTAGAGCTTATAAAAATACGTAACATTACGCGAAGACTCTGGATAAGAAATAGGCATCCAATATGCAAAGCCAGATTTTCTAAATCGTAAAATTAAAGTACAATTGTTAGGATTCAATAACATTAACTGGAACAATAAACTTTCCCGCCTTGGCACAAACTCTAATTCATTCTGGAAAATAACAAAAATAATTAAAAACAAAAAACTATTCGTCCCAAGCTTTTGTTATAATGACCAGATTCATAGTACCAGAGAACAAAAAACCAAAATTCTGAGTGAAATCTTTGAGAAAAAGTATCACTCCACCGATACACTCTCAGATGCAACCACTGAGGTATTAGTAAATAGGTCGCTTAACACCCTGGTCACAGCTGAGATCACAAATAACCAAACAATCACCCTTGCGGAAGTAAAGGATGTCGTTCGCTTCTTAAAAACTAAAAAGCTCCAGGTCCAGATAATATACCTAATATCTGCTTAAAGCAACTCCCCTCACTTGCTCTAAATTTACTTGCTCTTATTTTTAATAGATGTGTAGACATTGGATACTTCCCACGCAACTGGAAGTTAGCTAAAATTATGGCGATTGCAAAGCCAGGCAAACCTGTTGACTCACCAGAAAGCTACCGCCATATAAGTCTCTTGTGCGGTTTCTCCAAAATCTTTGAGCGAATAATTAAAGGAAGGTTAAACATATTCATTGAAAGAAACAACATTCTCCCGTCTTTTCAATACGGCTTTAGGCCCACCCTCAGCTGTATTCATCCCCTCAATAATCTCAAACAATTTGTTACAAACAAACTAAAATCAAAGGATTCGATAGGCATGGTTATACTAGACATTCAAGCTGCTTTTGATACTGTGTGGCACAATGGCCTCATACACAAGCTAATGCAAACCGGTACCCCTCTATACCTCGTAAGAATGATTCGCAGTTTTCTATCTGACAGATATTTTTGTGTATAAATGGATGGTGTAAGTTCAGATAGAAAATTGATAACAGCTGGTGTTCCTCAGGGCTCGGTGCTAGGACCCTTGCTCTATAATCTATACACATACGACGACATTCCAACTCTGAACCATTGTCATGCATTAATCTTCGCCGACGACACTGCCCACTTCTGCTCTGGTAATATCCATAGTGTTATTCATCAAAACCTTGAGGATGCTTTTGTCATCTATGATAAATACTTCCATAGATGGAAAATTAAGCAAAATGCCAATAAAACCAACGCCATATACTTCTCCCGGAAGCGTAAGTCCTGCCATTTACCCATCTCTAACCTACTGCTCAATTCCCAACCAATAAGTTGGGATAACTGCATTAAATATCTTGGCTTAAATATAGACAGCAAACTAACCTTCCGTTTGCATATAAATGGGACAATAGATAAAACAAATAAGACGCTAAGAATCCTATATCCCTTTATAAATAGGAAATCTAAACTTTCAATAAAAAACAAATTTATAAATCGATATTCGTTCCAATTATGTTATACGGCTCGGAGGTTTGGGGTGACTGCGCGAAAAGTCACCGTAATAAACTTCAGATCTTACAAAATAAATTGTTAAAAATTATATTGAATCTTCCTTTTTACTACTCCACTTCCCTACTACACGAAAGGGCAGATATAGCCATGATAGACGAAAAAATTCGACAGATTACTAATAGTTTTAATATAAGGAATCAAATATTGCACTTTCCAAGTGTAGATCGGCACTTAATTAGCTAATTCTTAATTAACTTTATTAAGTCAAGATCCCTAGTTTTTAGTTTTAAGTCTATAGTGCTAGTCTTAGGTTAAGTTTTTATAAAACTCTCAATTGTAAGGTTTTTGTATCCCCTATTTTCCTTACTCTAAAAAAGCATCTATTTAATGAAAAATGTATTTTATAATTATCTTCTTAGTTGTTAAGTTGTCAAAGAAACTAAACTCTATATAAGCGTAAAATCATCAAATTTGTAAGAATTATACTATCACGGGTTAATAAAGAAAGAAAGAAGTGTGCGTGTGCACACGCTGTTAAATAACATAACGTTGACACTTTCTCTGTTGTTAACTTTGATTATTTTCTATTCTAATTCTACTGTTTATTAGTCAAAAAATGCTACAATATTCCCAGACTGGGGGTTTGAACTACTTTCTGCTGTTTCATTATTATAAGCCGGCGCTTAACACACTAGCATATCGATGTATTGCCGGTTTTAACAGCAAAAGCACGATATAAGTTTAGTCCATAGTCAAAGTGTTTCAATCACATTTTATTTCATACTAGCATAGCCCGGCGCGCGTTGCTGCGGCCCCGTCGTGATGTTAGTGTGCGATTTTTGTAGTCATTGTTCCTTTCTCGCTCTAATTTTGTCCACTCACATTTGTTTAATTTTTTGCTACTACCGAAAGCAAACATGTTTTATGTGGCTTCTCAAATGTTAAAATGTTGTTGTTGTTTTCGAATGTTCTCGATTCGATAGAGTGACATGATCAAACAGAAACGGAGTTCTGTAGCAATTAACTTTTTGTATGATAGCAGTAGAGTCCAAATAAATGCACTTCTTATTAAAATACAAATGAAAATACATAAAGAATGCGAGTTGCAACAAAGTGGATAGCATATATACATTCTTCATGAAGAAATACATATTCATGCTAATTTTTATGCTGATTGATCAAACGTTGTTGGAGTGAAAAGCCGTTAAACATTTTTTCTCGTCCTATTTTATATATACAGATTGTATTTTATACGATTTCTCGATTTATTAAACTTAAAAAAAAAACAACAATATTTTAATCCTGATGGAGGGGGCTTGAACCCATTCTCTGTTGTTTTCTTTCATCGGCTGAGCCGGCCCTTTATACACTAGATTATTGAGGAATTTATATTCGTAGCAAGAAAGTGAGTGCTTAAAGTGTTTCACCCACATTTTATCGGTCACTCATCTAAACGCTACTCGTGTCAATTTTACCCTACCGAAACCAAAGATGTTTCACATCAAAAATGTTACAAAAATCAAATATTATGATGAGCTTGAGAGACGTAGAGGGGGGATACACATTGGCTTGTTCGTGCGATATTACACTTATATGCATGCAGACAGAGCTCTCTCTTGAAATTCTCGTTTGTACCTACAAGGGAAGTGCGCGGGTCACTCAGTCGTTGTGCACGATGAAGAATTTCAACGAACTGCTTGGATCGTGCTCTGCCAATGTTTTTCGTTGTCTTCTATCGCGTCTTTCATGGTTGTTCATAATTTTTTGGCTACATGCAAATGCATACGAAATGAAAAGTATAGCGCGGAATGCAAAGAATTTTGCTCCTAACAAAGAAACATAAATGAAAAGGAATGTGAAAACATTTGTTTGTCTGCACGCACATAAATGTAATAGCTAGCTATCGAGCACAAAGAAGAACCGACGATCAGCTGCGTTGCTGTACATACCAATGTATTACAGCTCTTAATCTGCAGCGTACAGAATGAATGTTTATGAATGAGTAAGGGAGAGATAAAAAATGCTTTACTCATATGTCTTTACTTTACGAAAGAACGTACAAACAAATGACTGAATGACCGAGCGAGCGACCACCAGCCGAGAATACTTTTCTCTCTCTCTTCGTGTGTGCCGTTGTTGTTGTTGTTGCTCTGGTATAATACACGAATGAACATATAACAGAGCTCTCTCTCCCAATTTGCGTTTGTCGAGAAGGGAAGTACGCGGGTAGCTCACTGATCGAACGAAAAACCAAAGACTATGGTAATTACCTTGTTTATAAGACGCTCATATCGATTCTGCGAGTTTCGATATAACGAATATCGATTTTGGTGCTTATGTTTATAAGAGGCAGTCGACATCAGTTTGATTAAATCGATTTTGATTTGTTTTCATTATGTCAGAGTAGCCATATGCATAAATATAATGTGGTTTTCTCAACAGAATAAGTTATTTTTTGTAATCACATTGAATAAAATAATAAATAAATGTAAAATACTTATCTTGATTTTTAATAGCATTCTACAATGATTTTGCAGTACATAAATCACAAAATATTAAAAAAAGATAAAATAAAGCAAAAAAGTTCTACCACATAGCAACTCTTATGAAACAACATTCTGAAATACTAATCGAAATGACAACGCTAATAGTCGATTTAGACAGTCCCTGCATCACGATGATACGCTTTGGTGTTTAGACAAGCCATTACGTATCATTTAAAACTGTTTTTTGTTTTGAATGTACATAAAAAGAAGAGAACGTTTGTTGAATTGAGAGACAGTAAATAAGAAAAATGATAAAAAAAAGCATATATTTAAAAGAATGATAAATAATTGCAAGCACGCTGGTACGTTTAAATACAAATTTAAAACACAAAAAGAGAAGAAGACTAACAACATCTAACCGGAAATGGCAAAAAACTTGGCCACACTATCAGACATTTCCCAGCCCTGGTCAGCATCAAACGCGTATCAATGCGTGATGCGACACAGACGCGCATCACATTCTATAACAACAACCCCTGAATGACGTAATTTTCCTTGTGGTTGTTGTCGATTGTGATGCGAGTCATTGGTCGCATCATGAGAGACTCGCATCATGGCCCTGTCTAAAACGGCTATAAGTGTGTATGCGACATCGGGAATCGATTTACAAAACCGAAATCGATTCTCATATGCTGGTTTCGTCAAATCGATTCATGTGTGACATTCGATTTGGAAATGTGCTTATAGATAAGGTTTACGTTGTATCGAAACTCGCAGAATCGATATAAGCGTGGCATAAACTAGGTATATGATTTTGCTTGTGTTGTTGCTCTTATTGATGTTTTTTGGTTTTGTGTACAACATATTAACAACAACACATCCGGAATTACTACAGTTGCAGTTTCGGTCTTCTCTTCAATCATATGTGCTCATGGAGTGAGCGAATTTCAATTATGCTTTTCATTTGTGTGTGCCCTACACGACGCGGATCTTGCATATTAATTTGTGCGCATTTCGCTGAGACTTTGCTGTTATATATGTCATATAAATCAATACGTTATTTGACCCAATTATTTAATAATGAAATAAATGAATGATATTATAGAACACAGCTCTAGTTATTATTTTAAAACTTGATTCCTAACATTCTGTGCAGCAGTTTCACTTCAATAGTGAGCTTATAGAGGGTGAGGCACTTTATTTTTTTATACTCTTCACGAGAGTGAACTGTATTATAAGTTTGTCATGAAGTTTGTAACACACAGAAGGAGACATCGCAGGCCACAAAAACGGACATGGCTAAATCAACTAGTCTCATCAAGTTGGTTCGGTTGGGAGGTACCATAAAAAACAATGCAGATAAGAAAGGATAAAAATGATTACACAGCACATCAAAATAAAACTCTTTTGGATTTCCAAAAAATATTTGATGTTTGTTTTCTAATTCGAGATCACTGATTCCGAATCTGTCCTCAGTTTTTACTATTAAGCTACACGAATGAAGTAGCTTTTTCAAAAAAAACTTGAGCTGCAAGGAAAAAACAAAAATTAGCGCGAAAAACTAGCTTAAAATGATTTCAAAATTCAAATTTCCATGCAAAAAAAATGCTGTAGTCCAGTGTTAAGCGTTAAGTGTCCAGCGAAAAGGTATCTTTTTGTTATTGTGTGGAGTATACTAAATCGAAAGAGAACGAGAGAGAGAGTGTTAGAGAGAGAGAAGGAGAGAGGGAGAGGAATGGAAAACAAAGCAGATTATCAGCAAGCATTTTGTGAAACTTATAATAGTAATATGTTTTTTATTATTATTTATTACTAGCATTCCCGGCATGCCATGCTACGCCCCCTTAGTGCTTGTAGTAGTACTTTGTGTAGCAATGGAATCTATTTTATCTTATTTTTTTTTCGCTAGTAGTAGACGAATCAATTGACAAAAGCGACTTGATTGATATTAAAATCCGGAAATATTTATAGACTGACTATATGAAAACTCAATTTTAAATCACCTAAAGGAGTCAAAAACGAGACACATATATGTAAAAATTCATACACATACACGAAAGACCTTTTTAATAACTTCTCTCATTAAATCGTTTAGTGGTAGCCCCTGCTATAAAATAAATGGCATTGGTTCTTCCATTTTTGATTTGGTTTCTTAAAAACCGGTTGCTTGACAACCTAATGAAAATTTTGCCATTTATTTGCGAACTCTTAAACATAGTGATGCTAAGAAGGGAAGCATACCTGATATCTGGCATTTGTCGCCGTTCAGTCGGATGCAACCCGGAGGAGCGTGGAGAGTATTAAATCTTTGGCATAGCCAATGATAAACTTCTTTCTGGTTAAATAAATAAACCAATAACAATAATGATTGGTGACGATAATGAATTCTATCAGGGTCAGATTTTTTAGGTAATTTTCATGAGCGTTTTTAAAATACATAATGCAAATATATTAATCAATGATGCATTGGCCGTTTCGTTCGATGGTCGTCTGCAATCTACCGGGCAACTTAATAATTCCGTGTTCATAAAAATCCCCATCCTTCTCTGTGTGAAATTTATTTGCTGCCCCGATGCGGCACATAATAATATGTATGTGTAAAATTGCTAACCATTACTCGTAAACGCTGTAGCGCTCCAAAAGATTTTATTAAGTTCATATCAATGTTACTGTTTAATTTCGTGATATTAATTAACTATTTTACATTAATATAATTAATTCATCATATTATTAACTGGAGCACTACTGGCTTATAAGAAATCTGTGCCCTAGTCAAAACAAAAATAAATTATTTGAGTCAATTTTTTAAAGCATGCGTAAGTTGTTTTCTCACACTTGACCAAAAGCAACCAAGATCCATTATTACACACCAGAATATAAAAGAAGCTTGCAAAGTTATGGCAATCGTATTTTGGGTTACTTATGGTTCATCGTCTATCTTGAGAAAGGTAAAACTATCAATAACGAATATAACATGACATTATTGGATCGATGGAGTGCAGATATAAAAAATATACGGTCAAGTGTGAGTCCTACACATGAAGGGTTCGTACCATCGTGCAAGGTATGTTTTGTAATTGTTTTTGTGGATACAAATTCAAATTAAATAAGACAGATACAGACAAAAGGCATAAGAAGTACAGATGCGGAGGTGAAACGAAACAAGACAGTTATGTGAAAAAGTAATATTATGTTGGATCTACTTTCCCATTTGAGTTGGAGATTGTACAATTTGGCAGAATTTTGATTACTGAAGCATACAACAAACCTTTCAATGAACTCGAAGATAGCTGATGAAACAAAACATAGTATAATAACGCTTTTAGATATATCAAACATTTACTAAAGAAACACCAGAAGCATTAACCATTTAGGCACAGCTCTAAAGGTTATATTTCAGACTTCAATGTTTTTGAAAAATTAAAGTTAAATTAGATAAGTAATAATAAACACAAAAACGGAAATAAATAAAATAACCAAAGTCCAACAGTCTGATACAGTAGGTACATTTATAAGATTCCCTGCTTGCAAGAATTTGAATGTCAGAATTTGAATCTTAATGTTATTTGTCACCCTCGCAAAGATTAGAACAATAAATCCTACAATTTTGACTAAAACTTTTAAAAAGTTAGCACTTTAACAAAATATTACTGTATCTAACCTCAATGTTTTATAACACAATAATTAATTTTCTTATAAAGTAATCAAAGCCTAGATTAGTGTGTAAGAAAATAATCTTTTTACTATACGATTCTTCACTTTGCTGAAGACAACAACATAGCGGAATGTGGTAGTTAAGTACTTAATACTAACACAGAATATAAAGAATCAGTTATGGCTCTGTCCCTTAGCAGTCAGATAATTTCTTCCCTGCCCTTCTCTTTTTTAAAGCAAAGAACGTTTGTTCATTTGTTAGGACCCCATGTTCTCTGAAACCTTAAGTTAGTTAAGTTTAAAAAACTAAGTTAAGGCTAAAGCAATGCAGCTTTGTTGTTAATATACGTTAATATGAAAAAAAGTAATGTACCTCACCTATATAAGCACACTATTGAAGTGAAACTGCAGCACAAAATGTTAGGAATCAAGTTTTAAAATAATTACTAGAGCTGTGTTCTATAATATTATTCATTTATTTCATTATTAAATAATTGGGTCAAATAACGTATTGATTTATATGACATATTAGAGGGGTGCATTGAATAAATCAAAAGCCCTTTTGATTCATTCATTATAAAATGGTTACTTGTTCCAATCAAATTCATTGGAATTGATTTTGAGTTTCACTTATATTTTACTTCTGTAGTATGAATAACATTGCATTCACATGTTTATTTACTCACTGATATGAGAGAAATTCAAATTCACTATAATGAATGTGATTAGATTATATTTACAAACCTACCCAGTTGACCAAGCATCGTATGTCGTGCGGACTTCCGTCGAAACTATCTGAAACGGGCTCAGAAATGAGTGTTTCGTCCGTACAAAACGGATGTATGAGAAAAAATAGGCAAAAGAGACGACAAGACAACAACAAAAAGTCAGCGCCGCAACAACATCTGTTTCATGCTCAGAAACGTTCACGTTCGCGGAAATATTTCGGACATGAAACGGATACATAGATAAATAGCAATAATAAGTAAAAGAGGTAACCAACGGTTTAACCGACAAACGAAGCAAACACAAAATTTTCGGTATTTGTTTTGCTGTAGTTCGCGCTATTCTTTTTTATTGTGTATACATTTAGTGCAGCAGTCGCGTGCGCAGAAAAAAAAGTAAAAAAAAAATTATTTGTCGTGATAAAACAAAGTAAGCAGAAAAGAAAACAAAGTGAAGTGTGTGGTGCATTTATTTAATGTTTTTTTTCTTTTTCATGTTAATCATTTAGTGAATAACACATCTTAATCCTCATCTAATTGAATTGATTTCAAGTGGCAAAAATTCGCAGAGTGAGTAAATAACATATTAAAATATCATTCTATACAATCCTTAACACGAACAAGTGATCATCCAGTGGCGGTATAAAACAAGGTAAGTTCATACAAAAATTAAGTGAAGTGTGTGGTGCATTTATTTAATGTTTTTTTCTTTTTCATGACGGTTACGTCAACGGGCCGAAAACGGTTCCATTGGCGGCCTATAAACGGTTACGTCAACGGGCCGAAAACGGTTCCATTGGCGGACCGAAAAAGGATCCGTTAACGGCCCGTTTTCGTGGGCCGTTAATGATAGTTTTTGCTGCCGTAAACTGAGCGACAGATGACTGATTACTGTACACTTTAAAAATAAATTAATGAAAAAAGAGAAAAGAGAGAGACGGAAAGATAATTTAAAATATTTATTTTCAAATTCGGCAGTTCGCTTGGCGTACGTAGTTCTGGCAATTTTACTATTCCAGCCGCGCAGTACATTTCTGGTTTTTTCATGTTTATATTTTCAATATTGCTTCCCGTTGCTCATCTATTTTAGACAAACAGACTTTAGCATAAATCAATGGAGACGACTCCACCATCATTATCGTTATAAAAAACAAAGACTCGCGACACATGTAGCATTTTATAGGTGTATAAATTAATTGAATTTCCTGCCACTGTTTCTAACATGTACACACACACTCAACTAGCACAGAGGTATATTTTGAGAACTTATTTCTACATAGGAACAAGAATTTGAAGATGCAAACCTAACACACAAAAAAATGTATAGTTAATAAAAAATAGTTCAAGTGGGAGTCGGACTCGTACACAAAGGATTCCGTACTACCGCACAAGGTTTAACACTATCAGGTGTGTCACAGAAATCTAGAGAAATTGAAATTGAATTGATTTCAAAGAATATGCAATTAAAATTTCCATAATACTGATACTTTAATTATGGAGTAAATATATACTTGAATACTAAAATTATGAAAATTTTATTTGCATATTTTTAGGCTTTGAAATCAATTCAATTTCTCTAGATTTCTGTGACACACCTGTATGTATGCAAATTTTTTGGACGTAAAGCTTGTAACTCTATCTGAAGTTATGTAAAATTAATTTGCTTTAGTCGCAAAAGTCAAATATTTAAACGGCACCAAAAATTACACTACAAAAAAATTAACCAAAAGTATACTACAAAAAAATTAACCAAAATGAGAAACAAAAGATAAGATTGGAACACACGTTTCTTGTATGAGAACCCCTTTAATTTTTTTTTTTTTATTACACTCTACACGCAGTGAATAGTATTTATTATAAGTTTGTCATTAAGTTTGGAACACACAGAAGGAGACAGACCCCATAAAGTATATATATTCTTGATCAGCTCGATGATACGAACTGATTTAAACCAAGACCCTAGGAGCGCTATCTACATGTGACTATTGGTGTATTGAAATTGAATTGGCATAGCCAAAGATAACCTTCTTTCTGGTTTTTATTATTCTTCGTTATAGCGGCATTTATGGATCATGAGAAAGAGCTCACTGGCGAACGGACATCGTACGTTTAGTAATAAGGTCCCGTTACACTCTTTGGACATGGAACCTTAAAAACTATTATTTATAATGGGGGGTATTGTATTGACAAACCATCGTATAAATGAATTACGTAAACTATTGCTGTATTATTTTGATCATTGAAGCTATTTAATAAAATAAACGATTAGATATGTTTATGGAAGTGGAAATGGTTTGTGAAAAAGAAAAGGAAAAGGAATTTAAAAATAGAAAAGAAAAAAACAGTTTTCCAAAAAACAAAAATTTACCATAAAATTTTGTAAAATTTGAAAATCTAAAGAAATTAAGTTGGTTAAAAGTACGTAATTGGAACGTTTTAGGGCTTGCGCGATATGTAAAGCAAATAATGCAATGTTTAAATGCGGATGACCACATACCTTCATAGCCTTCGTTATCATGCATTTCATGAGCAGGTCCAACAATGTTCTCTTTGCCCTCCAGTACAGCCAACAAACATTGATGTATACAGATATATTGTTGTTCAGTTTGTACCATCCAAACGCGTTCTATAACAAATACAGACATTACATTAGCCAATTATGTAATGATGTACTCACCTTTACGCATTGCATAAACAATGCTAAATATATCCACATAATCTGACGTATTAATTTGTTGCAATATACGATCAAGTGTAATAAAAGTACCCGAACGTCCAACTCCAGCACTACAATGCACAACAATTGGACGTTGCTCGCTACCAATACGATCACGAAATGCTCGCACGAAACGCACTAATGTTTGTGGAGGATTAGGTACACCAAAATCTGGCCATGTAGTAAAATGGAAATGGCGTAAAATCCGTTGTTCACTACCCTGTTAATTAAAAGTGAAAAATGATTAAACTAAAAATTATCAATCATAAGACTTACCCGACACAACATAAATTCAGTCATTACCCAGTCAGCATAATGGCTATCGTTTAATATTTGCACCTTAATGTCACCATAGAACATTGGCACCGTGTCATTTGGCCAATATTGATCACATTTCTCACGACCTTTTTCAAAACAACGAGTCAACATGACAATAGCTCTTGAATTACTCTCCCAACACATACGCCAGAAATCGTCACGGGTCGAGTGCAATGGACCTTGTGTAACTATAAATTCACGCGGCGAATTATGTCCCGGCACATAGTTAGCATTTATATAATCCGATCCTTCATCGTCATCGACCGGTTGTAGCTTAAAACGTGAATGATCATAAGGTAAAATATTTGTGAAACGATTCTTTGGACGATTACAAGGTAGATCGGCAAAGGTACATGGTTGATCACGTCCCACATGTTTCAGTTCTTCAAATTCTTCACTAAAACGAAAATCAGAATCGGCCGACATGAGACGATAATGTTCCGCAAAGTTCTTTATTAAGATGGGACGATTTTGTTCGATGACACTATCTGGTAGGGACATGTTATCATTGACACGTGTATCTTTGGTCATTTTACGACATTGATGACGTCGTCGTTTGTAGAAAATAAACGTAACCAATAGCACAAATATAATGGTTAAAGGTACCGTGATGGCAACAATTAATGATGTGTTATCCTGATCTGAAAATTAGAAAGATATTGGAAAAGAAATTAATAGATGTTTTAAGTGTTTCAAATAGGACTTGGTAATCAGATTTAAAATTGTTTACCACTTACCAGGTGAACTTAAGAGTTCTTTACAATTTTTTTTTTTTTTAGAAAGACATGAAAACGAAATGTTTATTATTTCAATATATGATTTTTATACCTTGCACACTTGTTTGAACACGCATTATAAAATAACCTTGATGAAGAAAATCGATTATGCAATAACTCCCCGTCCGCCCGTGACCAACCACAGCAACCGAAATTTGGTGCAGACACGTTTTATTTGCGAAAGTAGCTTGTGTGTTAATATCAGAGTTCTCCTATTACTAAAAAGGCAGTTATCATTCAAAATTCCCTTTAAAATATTGATTGTGTAGTTTTATTTTTTACATGGCCTATTATAATTGAAATAATTTATTTTCAAATTAATTTAAAACTTCAATCATATCTATATTTACACAAAAATTGAGGTGTGGAAGGAATGCAAGCTTCGGTGCACCGAAGATAATGTTCTGTCTTGTTTTAAGTCATCCTACTCATAATTATGCATATTGACTTACCAGTTTGTATGGGGAAACTATATGCGGTATCTGTGAATTTATCAGGTGCTGTAAAGGCACGAACTTTTACGCGATATGTTGTGCCTGACTTAAGTGGTCCATTGCAGTAGCCATGTTTATGATTATCACAATTTTCTGTACCAATAGTAAAATCTTCAACGGAACGGTTTTCAAATGGATAATATGGATCTATTGCTTGATATGGTAACCAAACACTGTAAGATTGCACATCATGCCAACTGGGCATTTCTAAGCCAGAAGCATTTTTTGTATCATCTTCGGCAACAATGATCGTATACATACGAACTTGACCATTCTGATCGGAGAAATAATTCTTACGGAACCGTATCTGAATCGTTGATGAACTACGATATACCTCAGTGGGTACTACCTGCGTTGCTGGACGTGGCGGTGACAATATTGGCATAATCTGTTTGTATTCCCTTTCGGGACCATAACCAATGACAGTCTTTGCTTGAATTTTAAAAACATAAGTTTCACCGGGTTTGAGTTTTTTAATGGTGCCAACTGATTCCTCTGACTCGAAGTCAAGTATACCCGAATCGGAAAGATTGTTTATATTCGTATATGCAATTGAGAATCGCCTTATCACACCATTTGCTTCGCTTGAGGGTAATGACCATTCAAAATTTATTTCACTTGGTTGTACATCTGTTGGATGGAAGCGTTCTACGCGACCTGGTACCGCTTCATTTGTTGTAAAACTTGCCGATAAAGGCGAACTACTACGCAATACTGAAGATTCAGTTCCGGAACGTACTATCACAGTAAAGGTATAATTTCGGTGCGGACGCAAATCGGTTATAGTTATCTCATTGCGTATTGTTATATTCTGCGCTAGTATATTGTCTGCAGTCAAATATTGTAAATCGAAATCATTATATTCGCCTTTAGGCAGATCCCATTGTAATGAGATTTCGGTGTCTGTAATGTTTATGGCACGTAATTGTGTTATTGGTTCTGGATAAAGTCGATCTTGACGTTGTATGGGCAAACTTGAAACACCACCACTTACTGTCCAAACGGTGATATTATAGAGACGTCCTGGTACAAGACCAGTAAAAGTTACTTTCCGGTCGGTATCATTTGAGAGTTTTTCTTTATCCTTAATCTCTGGATCACCTAATGAAAAACGATAAATATCGAATTTTGATGAAGATTGTGGTGTTGGTGTATATGACAATGTTATGGTATCACGTTCATCTTCTTTTTCGCCATTAGCGACAACTACATCCGATTGTATAAGCGGCATTGTTCGAGGGTGTAGAGATGTAATGCCAGACAATATACCATATGAAGAGGTTTGAATATCAAAGACATATTGAACGCCAGACATGAGATCACCAATTAAAACACGCACTGCCGATAAATCATCAGCTGAAAAACATATTAAGCTTATGTAAAAAATATCCAATACAAAAAGGATAACTTGGTTTTGTAAAAATTCCTTACTTGATTTATTTTCAGGTACATTTTTCGTTTGCACCTTTGACGGATTATCCTTGGGCCACCACTTTAGTCTATACGATTCAACTCTTCCTTCAGGCTTTGGCCATTCTAGTGTAATATTTCGCGAATCTACTAATTGTATTATATTCGAGACTGGATTTGGTGGCACCGTTGTATTAACTTCCTGTGGGTTGGGACTTTCAACGCCAAAGCTAACCGTGTTCACTTGAATAGTATAACGTTCTCCTTTCGTCATGTCTGTAATATCAGCTTCAGTGGCATATATACTCGATAGACGTTCCCAATCCTTATCGGTTGCCGTACGATATTGTATAAGATACGCTGTAAATTCACCACTTAGTGGTGGTGACCAACGAACAAGCACCGAATTACTGCGCACAGTCTCAATGGTCATATTCCTTGGCGGATTTGGAACTGCCAATGAAATGGAATGTTTAATAAAAATATACGAATAAAAGAACTGATATTTGACTACTTACAAACTGCCTGAAATTTGGTATGTGGTTCACTTCTTAAATCATGGCTGACTGCAAACACTTTTATATGATAACCTGCACCGGGCTGTAAGTTCTTGATTTCCAAGCGAGATTCCTTGGTTACTAATGTTCGTAGTTCGGATGTTCCATTACGCATATAAAGCACCTCGTATTGTTCTTGCCTTGAATTGACATCACTCTTCCAACTTATATTTAGACCCATGTATAAGCTTTTCAAGTCCTCAACTATTGGAGACGAAGGACGTGTCACTACAAAGATATTTGTTTCATTGGATTCCATTTTCTTCGAAACCGCCTGCACGTATAACGAATAATTTCGGCCAGGTAAAAGACTTTCCAATGTAAAGCGTGTACGATCTGTAGTCAAAGTACTAGTATCACCATTAAATGTTTCCAGTTCGTGGTATCTGAAAGAATAAATTGTATTTATTATTATTCAACATTTGTTCAAGATTTCAATACCAACTTACGCAATGCGATATTCATCTTGTGTACTTGATGCATCTGGTTCCCATGTTATGACCATCGTATTTGTTTTTTCATCATTAAATGAACGTAAATTACGCACCGGTAGTGGACGCAATGTAACATCACCGGTTGCCGGCCATGATGTTACCTTGCCCGATACAGTTTTTACAATAACATTAAATGTCTTACCCGGTTCGGTAATATCACGAAATTCATAATAAGCAATTGGCTCATTGCTTCTGGGAACTGTTGACTGTCGACGTGTTGTCGCCACAGATACCTGGTACTTATCAAATTCGGAGACCCCTTTGGGTGCCTCCCAGAGCACACGAAATGATGTTGGTGTTATGTTATCCTTGTCAAATGTCACGTTTAAGGGACGCAATGGCACAGTACGATATTGTGCTGTTGTCGGCAACGAAATTTCATCCTCGGACATTGTCTGCACTGATATATTATAGGCACGTCCAGGGACGAGGCCCTTGAAAGCCGCTTGCGCTGGGCCAGGCGGCTCACCCTCTTTTTCAACATATAGCACGCTATCGTTTGCATCGGGTGGTTCAATGGAGACTTTATAGTGGGTATAGATGCCAGCGGGATATGGTGGTTGCCAGAGTACAAGCAATGTGGTCTCATTACGAAACCAGACAATGAATTTGCCTGGCGTATTTGGCTCTGTAGACAACGAAATCGGCGAAAACGAATGACAATGATAGTATGGATGTTTTTGAGGCATAGAGTGATTGATGTTGGGCAAATAAATGAGTTAGCTTTGGAAAATTTTGTTTTTTTTTTTTTTGCATGCATGGCAACCCGAGTTATTGAATAAAGTTTTTTGTTATATAAATGTAAAACTACTTATCAGGTGCGTTAAGAAATTATACGAAAATTTTCGACTTTTAAGTGATTTACGATTGATTTCCTTTTTTGTTGCGTGCCATTAAAAAACAGCTGATGATGGTATATAACAATTTAAAGTAGTTTTTTAATATAATTTTATTTGCAATCAGCCTAGAGATATTCAGGCAAAATAGAAATAGACAGCATACACTGCAAATTGTTCGACATCAGCTATTCAACACAACTTTTCCGTTAAAATTTTTCACATTTAGCCACAACACATTTGTAAGTATAACTGAATAAAAAACGGCAGTTCAGAACACATAAACGGTACTGTAAATACCAGACGAAAACTCGCAACTTAACCGTAAAAAGGCTACTAAAGTTTCATGATAATTTTTAAGTTAATTTATAAATATAAGAAATAAGAAATAACATCATTGATCATACTTCAAAAATTGAGTCCAACATTGAAGAGGGTTACCTCGTGCTTTTGCCAAATCAATTAATCACCTTATGATGGAATTATATACAATTTACACCAAAGCAAATGAACATCAACATTGATGTGCCTACTGATACGTATCAGATTTGACAACAACCCCAACGTAATTGACGTCATTCAGGGGTTGTTGTTGTAGAATGTGATGGGGATCAATAGTCGCATCAAGAAATGATGTGCCTTGATATGAAAATTAATAATGGTCATTCTAAACATGTTCTGCCAGTGCTGCCACGTTTTTCCTAGTGCTTCCAAGTTTTTTTGCGTTTTTCCGCCTGTGGCATCACTAAACAGCATCTGATGGCACAGGCAACCATAAATTGTCAATTTTTATACTCTTCACGAGAGTGAATAGTATTATAAGTTTGTCATGAACTTTGTAACACACAGAAGGAGACCACATAAAGTATATATATTTGTGATCATCTCGATGAGACGAGTTGATTTAGCCATGTCCGTCTGTCTGTATGTATGCAAACTAGTCCTTCAGTTTTTGAGCTAGAGAGCTGCTCATAGGTTTCTTTTTACCATACGCAGCGCATTTGTCGGAATCAGCCGAATCGGACCACTAGGGGGAGTACCTCCCATACAAACCCCCCTTTAAAGTAATGTTCTTATTAAAAAAAGTTTTTTGTTTGTATCGAACTGAAATTTGGACACTATAAGTTTGTATTCTATGGCCATCAATCGTGTTAATTTCATGAACCTAGGGCTACCAGGTGGGGTACCTCTCATACAAACCACCCCTTTAAATTAATGTTCTTGTTAGAAAAAGTTTTTTGTTTTTTAACGTATCAAACTGAAATTTGGGATCTGTAAGTTTGTAATCCATAGGCATCAATCGTGTAAATTTCATGATCCTAGGGTTACAAGGAGTGGTACCTCCCATACAAACCCAAATTAAATGGCAAACTTTTAAAGAATAAATGTACAATAAAATTGACAATCAAACTGATGCGATGCTAAGAAAGGAAGGTTGGATGCAACTCGGAGGAGCGTGAAGAGTATTGCATCTTTGGCATGGTTTTAAAAGAATTTAATAAAATAAGTATCAGGAATGAAAAAGGGAATTGCAAGAACTCTTTGCATATGTTGCAAAATGTTCTAAATCATGTATTTTTTACAAATTTTTAGTTTTTAATTAACCAACGTGCTCGCAAGGTCCACGTGTATGTATAACCAAAACAAAAAAGAGCTGTTTTGATGCAAAATATCCGGTGTGAACGAAAAACCCCACAACGTGATGTACTTTGGTGTAAATTACATATTAATTTAGTTTTTGGTCGGCGTTGCAAATCGCAGCTTCTACACCACTAGACCTAAACTCCTGAATGCGAAAATGAGCGGCACATTTTTGAGAATTCCCTACCTTTTTTTCATAAAACGAGATGAAAGATTCGGTCTTACATTATTAAGCACCATGTAAGAGCTCCATTGTTTTCACAGCTTACAAGATACAGGAATACAGGGCTCAAGATGATGAAGCCATTTCGCTCTACGATGATCCGAGAAAGGTGTTGCAATCTCAAGGTTCAACTTCGCTTAGCGTTCATCACTTGGGTTAGTTCCCCGTATCTGATCAAGCAAATTCGCAAAACATGCAGCATCTGTCGGTCTTAAAAGAGGGAATCTTCCTGCAGGAATGTGCTTGTTTGAGGCTTTCAAGATTTCGTACCTGAAAGCTTTCTCTCCCAATCTAGTATCATGGGGAAAAGTTAAGTGTCTTAAAATATGCCTCAAATTCTGTCTAATCCGCTTTTTCGTTATTGATTGTTACAAGTTACGAAATCAGGAGAACCGAAACATGGTTAGAACTGAAAACAATATCAGCTGTCCACCCGGAATATGCCAAAAGCGGTGCGTTAACGATGGTAATGTCAGGAGAGCTGGCACAGGTTGGACTCATCCTAGTAGCAGAATCTTTATTAATAACACTAAAATGAGATTCATCAATCAGCTCTGCAATGCTTGCACCACGATAGTCATTACCCAATGGGAAGAACCAAAGTTCATGAGGCCTAGCATTGGATGAAAACCTGGAGCACAGCTGTTAACCGGGTGAACATTCAAATTTCAACATCACCGGTCTTTATAGCGAGGCATCTAAGAAAAGATCAGAGGGACTGACAGAAAGTAGGGGAAAAAGGACCATCCCCACAACTACGAATTTGTTTTGACTCCAATTCTCCATAGTCAGGTATAAGTCCCGGAATCAGCCGACAACAGTCGGCCAAGAATCACTCAACTCAGCCGCGAGGCTGTAGGTATAAAAAGAAGGTTATTTGTTTTGATGAAAGCACGAGGTAACCCTCTTTAATGTTCCACTCAATTTTTTCATAAATATATAAAGAAAACAAAAAAGTCATTTACCGACCTATTCTCAAAATCATTGTTTCAATATTATCATAATATTCGAAATAAAAATAGGGGTTTGCTGTTCTCGCTTACGTTGACAGCTGCGCTGTTTAAAAAAGCTGTTTTTTCCAAAAGTAAAAAGTTGAGACATCTGGTTTTGCGTTCAGAGTGAGTTCTGGTGTGTTCTGAACAGCTTTTATTTGTTTTAGTTATAAACACACGTGCAACTTTCTGCTAGAACTCGCTGGTCTGTCATGGTCAGTATAAAAAGTGTTGGTAAAATTTGGACTCTTTAAGGTGATTGTCGTTAGTCTTATTCTCTCTTTTTGTTGCGAGGCAATAAACAGCTGATGATGGCAGACAATATGTTTAAGGAAAATTTTATTTGTAATTTTTTTGTAATCTATTAACAAAATACGTAGCAAGAATGAAAAAGGGAAATGCCAGAACTATATGCATACACTGCAAAATGTTCTAAATAATGTATTTTGCACAAAATTTCAATTTATATCTCTCACATCGTTCCATTTGTGCATTTGCAACATTTTTGTTACCATCTGACAACAAAAATATTTCAATTCAAATCAGAAGAGCTTTTCTTTAAACACCAAATGTTTCAAAAATGGCATTGAAAGCCGTATATAGCTCTGTTAAGGCTTGACAAATTTTTGGGAATAGGTCGGTTAGTTTCTTAACGCATATTATTAGAAAGTAAGCTGTATTAGTTACAATTTAAACCTGCTACATTAGCCCGTTTCGCGGAAAAATTAAGTTTATTTTACTGATAGTCAACAAACACACAAACGCGAATTAGTAAAAAAGAATGTACGGTAGGTCTTAAGCTTGAGTTAGACAAACAGCGTCACCGAAAACTGTGTTTCGGTACTAGGCTTCAAGTTCCACAAGCGACGTCGAGTTACACAAACGACGTCAGCGTTATTGGCTTTTGGTAAACAAAAAACAGCTAAGAATGTGTATCAGTTAAATTCGAATATTGAATAATAATAACGGAAAATAAATAATAAATTCAAAATTATTAATGATTAATAATTATAATTATGGTTACATTTATTTTATTATTATAATTATCATTAATTGTTTGTTCCATATTTGTCATTCACTAAAGACAGCAACACTTTGTTTGACATTCACCAAAACAGGTATTTGTCATTCACTACAACATCAAATAGCTTGTTTTGGTTCACAAAATAGTTCAAAAAGTAGTTCTTTTCCCATTTACCAATACTGTATTTTGATAATGTTGAAGACGAGCAACTTTTCTCGGGTTGGCTTTGCCGACGAGTTTATGTAATTGCATTCATACATTTTCATAAATTTTAACTTTTTTGTTTCGTCTCCTTGAAAGCCAGAAAAACCGATTTGACAGAAAACAACGTTTGTCTAACTCAAGCTTTACATTTTTTTTTTATTTTTGGTTATAGTCTTGTCAGACCAAGAAAAAAACCTGCTTTTTCTGTAAGCAGCTTCAAAATTCTACAACAAAAACAGGCAAATTTTTAAATTTCAGGGTTGTTTTGGTTTGGCTTTTGTTCAGCTTCCAAAGAAAAAGTTAAGTTGAAGCTAACCAGGGCTGGGAAAATTCTGCCAGTGTGGCCAAGTTTTTGTTAGTGTTTCCAAGTTTTGTTTCATTTTTCCGTCTTGGCATCATTAAACAGCTTATGACGGCACTTGAAATTTGAAGTGATATGCAAATTAATAATTTTATTTTATAATTTTAATAAAATAAGTATCATGAATAAAAAGGGGACTGCCAGAATTATGTGCATATATTGCAAAATGATGTAAGTCATGCCAACGTGCGCGCAAGTTCCTTGTGTGTGTATAACATAACAAAAAACAGATGTTCATAAAATGCGAAAGTGGTGTGTGAACGTCAGCTTAAAAATTTTTCGCTTTTGTTTGGTGTGACTTTGGCATTACTTATAAGTTTACATGCTCACAATTATGTTCAAATAAATAAACACACATTACCTCTTAAGATTTTTATATCCAATAAATCTTTATGCCGCGTCCTTCTACCTTGTGTTTTGTTAATAAATTCATTTTCATTAGTCACAGAAATAAAAAGTAAGTGGGACAATGAAATTAGTTACCAAAACCAGAATCAAATACAAAAAACAAAAAAGCAAAGAAAACCAATAACACAAAATTATAATAACAAAATTTTGGACCGATGGGTTCAATAAGTTTTTATCCACGATCAAACTTACTTGTTGTAAAATTACGACTCGTATACGCTACAGACTCCTTTCCATCATAAATAGTATACGCCTGCACCTGATATGTTGCACCCGGCGTCAATTCTTTGGCTGAGTGTTGGAATGTATTGTCATTAACCTGAAATGTTCGATTATACAGACTCGATGCATCTGATAGACCCAAAACTTTTATTTTGAATGCTGTATAGCTGCCCTGAGTGGGTGATGACCATGAAATTATTGCATTTTTTCCACTTCGTACTTGTACGCTTAAATTTGATGGTGGATCCGGTGCTAAAAAAAATAAATTGAAAATATGGAGAAATATTAATTTTGGCTTTACGGAAACTTATTGCGTGTTACAAAAGTCAAGTCAGATTATTTAATAGATGGCGTTGTGCGCTTTATTTCATTTATTTTTTATGTGACCAAAGATAATGTGAACTCGTTTTGTTGTTAAACTCCAAAAATGGGAAATTTCAAAAAACATACGCGATTGTTTTAAAGAAGAGAGGGGAAAATAAAAAGATATCTAAAATGAAAAACGAAGATGTTACCAACAAATTCTGGCCAAAAACTAATTCACCCTTATATTTATTAGAAAACTTTTTAGTTGAAGACGCTTATCACTCCGGTAGGTCGTCTCAGATTGACAACGGTTCAGGACCGAAAGTGTCTATTGGCATTCACTGATATTTGTGTATTTTATTCCTTGCAAAACTTCTTACCCACAGCAAAACGCATCTTTATAAATTTCTTATAAAGAAAGATTGAAAGGTTTATAAACACGGGATTATAATTCTGCAATTTTTGCTTTTAAAATGAAATCATTGATTATACACTTCACGAATAAATGTGACAAGAAGTATTATAAGTTTGTCAAGAAGTTTGTAACACACATCGGAGTCCCTATAAAATGTATACATTCTTGATGCAATTTCAGCTCTCTAGCTCAAAAACTGAGCGAATAGTTTGCATACATACAGACGGACAGATGTGATGTCTATGGCTTAATCCCCTCGTCTCATCGAGCAGATCAATAATATACTTTAAGGGGTCTGCGATGTCTCTTTCTGTGTGTTACATACTTCATGACAAACTTATAATACTATTCACTCCTGTGAAGAGTAAAAAGACATAAAGATAAATCAAATAACATGATCGGACACTGCGGCCACTGACCG
Organism: Amiota communis; assembly: GCA_037043315.1. Lineage (NCBI taxonomy): Eukaryota > Metazoa > Arthropoda > Insecta > Diptera > Drosophilidae > Amiota > Amiota communis. Next base: position 54,618 of record JBAMAV010001305.1, read on the forward strand.
CCAACACTCGAACGGACAGCATTTACATATTATTCGCACTTGGTCATTGGAAACAAAAATATACAAATCCAGCAAGCAAAACAGAACAAAAAAAAAAAAAAAACAGAAAGAAGGTAATCATTGGCTATACCACATATATAATACTCTTCACAGTCCTCCGGGTTGCATCCAACCGAACGGCGACAAATGCCCACAGTTTGAGTATCTCATTTTTTATTTTCTTTTAAGTTCCACATTGGTTATGTACCATTGTTTTCCTATATTTTATATCTTAAATATAAAAGTAAACACTAAGCACATTTTTAAACGATCTTCGCTTTAAGCGTCTACGTCTAGACAATTCGTGAGATGGTAGATCTGTTATTTCTACATTGGTATGTCGCTCTATTGTTTTGTGGCAGCTCCGCTACCATTAATGATTTCTTCCTGAATAATAGTTACACCGAGGTCTTTGTGAATTTCGTAGTTAGTTATATAAGTTAAGTCCCCCTGTAACCTCTGTCATATGGATTAAGAACTACCGAAAACTCTAGCATACGCTTACGCAACAGAAATATTTGTTTACCACATTAAGTGGTAATATTACACTCTTATTTACGAATTTGATAATTCCCACAATATTTGCTGACAATATGTCTGCATCTTTTCCGTTCTTTGTTGTCCACTTTCGCGCGTTATAAAAGAGCAGGCAAGGTAAACTTAAGTTAGTTCATAGCAGACTCGTAATTAAAACACAAAGTGACAATGTTAAACAAATAACTATAATAAAACATAAATAAATAATCATTGCATTAAAAAGTATTTAATTAATCTATATCAGTCCACATTAACTATTGTTCGAAGCATTTTAGATTGTTGACCCTGTATAATATTTATGCTAGTTTTCTTGGCTGTACTCCATAATTGAATGCCGTACGTCCATATAGGCTTAATTACACTATTGTATAGCACTAATTTCCTATTGATTGACAGCTTAGATCTACGAGAACGGTTCATTAAGTACCCGTGTTAGAACTGAAGACACCATTTTTTTCAAAAAAATGTTTTTTATTTTTCAACATTGTCCCCTTTTAGAAGGATACACTTCTCCTAACGTTTCGCCCATTTTTTTAACCCCTCCAAAAAATAGGATTTGTCGATCTCTCCAAAATACGCCTCTGTTTCGGCGATGACTTCCTCGTTTGAGCTAAATTTTTTTCCCGCGAGCCATTTCTTCATGTTAGGGAACAAAAAAAAGTCACGGGGAGCCAGATCGGGTGAATACGGGGGTGCGGCAGTGATTCATAACGCAATTCATGCAGTTTGGCGGAGACAACACCAGATGAATGTGCTGAAACAACACCTTTTTTTCGCCAAACGCGACCGCATCTCCTTTAATTTTTTGTCGAAGCGGTCCAATAACTCATTTTAGTATTCTCCAGTGATCGTTCTTCCTTTTTCTAAAAAATCCATGAGGATGACGCTCTTCGCATCCCAAAAAATCGTCGCCATGAACTTACCGGCCGATGGGACCGTCTTCGCCTTCTTTGGTGCAGATTCACCGGGAGAAATCCATTGTTTTGATTGTTGCTTAGTTTCTGGTGTGTAATGATGAATCCAGGTTTAATCAACGGTGACAACTCAACGCAAAAAGTCCTTCGGATCTCGCTTAAATTGCCCCAAACACTGCTTCGACGTTAACAGTCACATCCGCTTGATGTCCAGCGTGAGCAATCGCGGCACCCATCGGGCCGACAATTTTTTCATCGCCAACTTAATATGTAAAATATTAATTGCCGTTCTGGTCGACACACCTACGGCCTTTGCTACTTCGCGCACTCTCGTTCGTCGATCAGCGAGAATCATGTCGTGGACTTTTTCAATGATTTCCTCGGTAACCACGTCTGCTGGGCGTACTGGTCGCTCCTCATCAAAAACGGATGCTCGCCCACGTTTAAATTCGTTGAACCAATATCTAACTGTGGTCATAGATGGCGACGTGTCCTCATAAACAGCATCCAACTTTGCTTTTATCTCCACGCATTTTTTCCCATCCAAAAACAAAAAGCGAATTTCTGAACGATACTGCTCTTTTTCCATCTTAACGAAAATCACGAAACACGTCTGACTCGGATGGCTGCCAAATCGAAACTACTCTATCAATCAGTCTGAAATTTGTATTAGCGTCGTCTGATAGATGGCAACACACGATGATAACACTAACTTCACTCAGGAACGTCCTCTATCGTCAAACACGGGTACTTAATGCACCGCCCTCGTACTGTTGAGAACTGCGTATAGTTGCTTTAATTTTAATGTGAGTTGATCTTTCTTTTTCCCAGGTACTTTGCCACATTGCTCAATGGAATGTCAGTACCTTTTATTTTTAATAGTCTGGGCTGATAAGCTATCCGTGTCGTGTGTATTACTTGCGTCTTTTTTAGTTCATTGACGTTTATTTTCCATTTATCAAGCCAAGTGCATGTTTCGTCCATAATATTCTGCAGCTTAGTTGTTGCCTCAGCTTAATTTTTGTGCGATTACATTAATACTGTATCGTCAACGAAGGTAGCCACCATTGACGAGTTATCTCCTGGAGTAGAGATGTCTGATGTGTATAAAGTATACAGCATAGGACCAAGCACGCTTCCTTGTGGGACTCCTGTCTGTCTTAGTGTTGAAGATTCGTCCTTATATTTTACGTAGAAATAGCTAGAGTCAAGGTAGCTATCGATGATTTTCAATAGATCAGTTGGAAATATGGTCCTGATGTTAAGTAGGCCGTCGTGTCAGTCTTTCTCGAAGGCTTTTTCTATGTCCAGAAAAACACCAACACAGAATTTTTTTTCATCATGGTCCTTTAAGATTTTGTGAGTTACTCTGTGGACTTGCTAAATTGTGGACTGACTTAGTCTAAACCCGAATTGGTGGTCAGGTATGATTCTGTCCAAGGTGCTAATCTTTCTTCGTGCCAGACTATATCGAAGGATTTTCTATGTCCAGAAAAACGCTAACACAGAACCTCTTTGTATCAAGGTTCATTAAGATTTTGTAAGTTACTCTGTGGACTTGCTGAATTATGGAGTGACTTCGTCTAAGCCCGAATTGGTGGTCAGGTATGATTCTGTGCACGTCTCATATTGATTGTGTTCTCTCAAGTACGTTCAAATACTTTTAACAATAAGGGCAATAGGCTGATTGGTCTGTACGATGACGCCTTGGTCGGATCTTTGCCCAAATTGGGTATGACTATTATTTCAGCAACCTTCCATAAAGATGGATAGTGCCTTAGTCTTAATATCGCATTGAACCAGTTTCTAATATATATCATTGCCTTCGCAGGGAGCTCTTTGAGTAACTTTCCAGTTATTTGGTCAGTGCCTAACTTTGTCTTTTTTTTTTTTTTTTTTTTTGTATTTTCCAATTGTTTTTGTATTTTTATCTATTAATATTAGACACTTTATACATGTTGCTGAAAGGGTTGACAATAATTTTTTGAATACATCTAGACAAAAAATTTTTTAGATTTATAAACGATTAGAAATTGGAAATTTGTTTACTAAATACTTTATAGTGCTAGATCTACTGGCCTTGTCCTTTTAAGCCGTCTGGTTCTTGTGAGTTCGTCAATAGGAAGATTACTTATATCGTTGTTTACATGGTTTTCTAGTTTTATTTGGTGTTTTCTGCTCATTTGTTTTATTACTTCATTCACTGGTGGTATTCTTAAGTCACGATGAATGTCGTCATTTCGGATATACCATTCAGCATTGATTAACATTCTTAATATTTTTGATTGTTGTAAAAGTGATATATTTGTTGACTTTGCTGTGCCCCATAGCTGAATTCCATAAGTCCAGATGGGTTTGATAATGGTCTTATATATTAGTAGTTTGTTGTCAGTTGATAAGGTTGAATTTTTCGAGAGAAGCCAATATAATTGTCTGCATTTTATTTTGACTTGGTCCCTTTTCTTTTGAATGTTAAATTTCCAATTTAATTTGTTGTCTATATGCATTTCTACATATTTTGCGACGTTTTCAGTGGGAATATCCGTCTGGTTGATTTGGAGCTTCTGTGGTTGGTATCTTGTTCTCGTTGTGTAAATGACATGGACAGTTTTTTGTTCATTTATTTTGATTTTCCATTTATTGAACCAGGTTACCATTGTGTCTATTATTAGTTGCATATCTGATGTAGCTTTCGTCAAGTCTATATTGGAATGCAAAAGAACGGTGTCATCTGCAAATGTAGCAATCATTGATGATTCGTCTGTGGGGGTAGGTATGTCTGCTGTATATGAATTGTATAGTAGTGGCCCTAGAACGGTTCCTTGTGGAATTGATTTGTCTTAACGATGATTGGCAATCTTTGTATTTAACAATAAAGTATCGTCCAGTTATATAACTTTTTACTATGCTATATAGAGGTTGTGGTAACTGGTATTGTAGTTTGTGCAATAAGCCTTCATGCCAAACTTTGTCGAACGCCTTTTCAAAACATCAAGAAAAACACCTATGCAGTATTTTTTTCGTCTAGATCTGATAATATTTTTTGAGTCACCCTATGGACTTATTGTATCGTCGAGTGTTGTTGTCGGAATCCGAATTGATGGTCTGGAATTTCCCGTCTGTCTTGAAATATTGGGTTTATTCTGTCGTGTAGTAGCTTTTCAAATATTTTGCTTAGAATCGGAAGTAAGCTAATGGGTCTGTAAGATAATGGTAGTACTGGATCTCGGCTTAGGTATTGCAAATATTTCTGCGATTTTCCAAAGTAATGGAAAGTGTTGAGTTTTTAATATAAAATTAAATAGTTTGCAAAGGAGACTTATAGCTTTGCTGGGTAGCTCTTTTATTATTTTACCAGTCAGTTGATCATATCCGGGCGATTTTTTACAGTTGGCTCTATTTTTTATACAGAGGAGTATTTCTCGTGGTGTGATGTTTCTTATTATATAATTCGTCGATATAATTGCATTAAAAGTTGGCAAGCTAGTGTTGGTTGGAATATTCAATGTGAATGTGTCTTCAAAGTGGTCAGCTAAGATAGTGGCTTTCTCCATATCGGTCCGAGCCCAAGCGGAGGTTGGTGCGGTTTTTTTGATATTAGTGATTTAGTTGTCTTCCATAATGAGTAGTTCGTTTCAGATGTTGGAGTAAGGGTTTGAAAGTAATTTGTTATCTGATTGTTTTTTTCCTTAAGAAGAGTGGTTGTAAGCATTTTGCTCGCTCTGTGTAGTTTTTTTTTGTCTTCAAGGTATCTGGTAGTCTGCCATATTTTCCGGAGTCTTTTTTTTTCCTCTACAAGTCTCCTTACTCTTGGGGATGTGTAATTTCTATGTGTTGTTTTTATTAACGGTGGTGTCGATTTGTATAAGGCTTCATTTATTATGTCGTTTATATGGATTATAGTTTGTTCGATGGTTTCTGTTGTATTGAGAGTGATTTGCGTTTGAAGTGTGTTGTTAATGTGTTCACGGAAGGTTTCCCAGTCGGTATTTTTATTGTACATTTTGTTATTCATATTTTGTCTAGTGATTTTGAAATTATAGTCAATTTGGATTGGAGAGTGATCTGATGATAATTCGAATTTTGATTTGATTGTTAATGCATGCTCATTAAGGTTTCGTGTTATGCAAAAGACGATTAGATCCGGGACATTACAGGGGTCAGTTGGCCAGTAAGTTGGCTCTCCAGTGCTTAGGTGTCTAGCTTTAATATGCTGAATAGCATTATATAATTGTTTGCCTTTGGCGGTTGTTGTTCTTGATCCCCATATTAAGTTTTTTGCATTGAAATCACCTGCGGCAAGGAATCTATGTCCGAGATTTTTAAAGAAGTCCAGATATTGGTCACTAGTTATTTTGTGCTTTAGTGGACTATATAATGCAGCTGTAGTGATTGGTCCAGCAGTGTCATTTATTTGGATAATTGTTGACTGGATGTGATCTGTTTTATAGTGGTCTAACTCTGTGTGTCTTATATTGTTTTTTATCATAATAGCTGTTCCTCCGTGTCCTGTACTGTCTGGATGGTTGGTAGCCAATATAGCGTATCCGTGTATTTGGATGTAATGCTTGTTTGTAAAATGAGTCTCTGAAATATGTGCGTTGTCAATAAGGTTGTCATTTAAAAATTGTTTCAGTTCAGGAATATGGTGGTTTAAGCCGTTAGCGTTCCACACTATTATTCTAAGTTCACTGGTCATTTTGATTACTTAGTAAGGCTTGGTTAGGTAGAAGGATGGTTATGATCTTAATTAAGTTGTTTACTTGTAGAACTAAATCTTTAACTATAGATTTTAGTTCTTGTATGTCATTTGATTGCATGTTAATTTCCTGCTTACTTTCTTGCGTGTTGGCAATGGTTTTCGTATCATGTAGGTTGTGATCGATTGATGATTTAGGCATAACTTATTCCTGTGTTTATATCTTTAGTTATTGGTTCATTGGTTTGTGTAATGGGATTTTTTTCTCTTAATTGGGGGAATCTTTGTATTTTTAGTGTTTTGTAGATTTCGCATCCTTTATAATTAGCGGTGTGGTTGCCGCCGCAGAGTGCGCATTTGAGGTGGTCATTGGGTAGTGTTACGTTGCATTCTATCGTCTTGTGTTTGCCAGCGTACTTGACACCTATTGGGTCTCTAGTACAAAAGTTTTTGTACATTGTGAGATTTTTCTTTTGTGGTGTGGTGGTTCAAATTTTATTTTGGTTTGAAGCATGTTATGTTGGAAATGTCTGCTTTATTTTTGTTTGTTTTTACTTCTATGAAAAATATCGGAAGGGTTGCCTTAGTAGTTTTATGCTGGATATTATGAGTATTTATAACTTCGTGCCCTAATTCATTAAGTTCAGTTTTAATGTCTTCTTTATCGGAGTCGGGATGTAGGTGTCTTAATACCACTTTGAATCCTCTTTCTTCTTTTGGTTTAAATGTGTAATATTTTGTACTTTTTTCGCGAAATAGTTTTATGATTTCACGGTAGTATTTAGGTTCAATAGTTTGAATCCTTACTTCATTATTTGGCAGGGCTTTTAATGTAAAGTTTTTATCAACAATATTTTTGAGAGCACTTGTTAGTATAGTTATGTTTTCGACATCTTGTACGTATATTGGGGGGGTTTATTGATTTTTTGTAAATTTACTTTTTGAGGTGATATTGGCATTTCTGTACCACTGTGCATTGCTTCGTTGGTGTTGTTGTCCTTTTGCTCATCCGTTATTGCTAGATTTTCGAATCTGTTAGATGACGAAGTGGGTTTGCTTAACCAGTACTGCTGTAAAGTTGTTTGTGCTGAGTTTTGTACTGTTTGGTTGGTTGGTTGGTTTCCGTGGCTGGCTCGCATATTCCACTACGAGCCACAATTAGCTCTAGAGTGCCGTTTTGATACCACTTCCTCGCCGAACGCAATCAGTATTACTAAATCCAACCTGTCGAATTTAGGTATTTGAGTAAATCACCCGGACATGTGGCTGAACAGTCCGAGAGATTGTCTATGAAATATTTGCCCAGAAACTTATTTCTAGTCTTTGCCAAGGCTGGGCATTGACATAGAAAGTGGGTGAGTGACTCCTCTTCCTCTTCGTTTCCGCAGCTCCAACAATGGCTTCTAAACGGAATACCCAGTCTCTCCGCGTGCATACCTACACACCAGTGACCGGTAGAAACCGCTGTGAGCCTTGCGGTATCCGAGCGTCTTCTGCTAATGAGTCTAAAAGACCTATTTTCGTTGTAACAAAGCCAGATAGCACGTGCCGCTCTGCAAGATTCAAGAACTTTCCACCGTCTGTTAGCCAGCTGGCGGAAAAACAAGAAGTTGCTTCTCTTGACGACCGCCAGGGGAATCGAGACCTGTTCCGCCAACGATACATCAAGAGAAGCACCAGAACGAGCCAATTCGTCAGCCTTCTCATTCCCCTCTATGTTCCTATGGCCCATAAAAAAATGAGTGATGTCAGCTTGACGACTTAGCTCGCTTATCGTCGACCTGCATTCCTTAACGAGCTTTGACTTCACAGTGGTGGATTGCAGTGTTTTGAGTGCCGCCTGGCTGTCAACGAAGATAGCTATCTTACGACCTTTCGGTGTGTTATTTTTGGCCAGCCGACATGCTTCCCTAATGGCAAGGACCTCCGCCTGAAAGACTGTGGCCTCGTCGGGTAGCCGGAAAGAGTGGTTCAAGCTTATTTGTGGTGAGTGCACCCCTGATCCTACACCGCATTCCATCTTCGACCCATCCGTGAAGATTGAAAGGTCAAAATCACTCTTTCCATTCCATCCTGGTAGGAAATTTTACCTTGAAGTCGCTTTCAAAGCTATTGTGCGCCACTATATAGTCTGTTGACTGTTTGGTATTTGTTCTTTTTTGCTTTTTACTGTTATTTGGTTGATCATATGTTTTTTCTGATGTATCTCGGTTTCATTGTTGTCGTTGAGGACATGGAGTTCGGTATTAATAGTTTTTGAAGTAACTGCATACGATGACGCGATCGAAGCAGTTGTTGAGAAAACTGTTGTTGTTGATGCTGCTGTTGAAGCTGTTGAGGTACAAGCAGTGCTTTGTGTTGTTGTAGTTGTTGTTGCTGATACAGTTGCAACATGGGTTGTGTAAAGGGTGGTTTGCGGGGATGGGCATTGGTTGCTCCATGGTAAGGAGCATGTGGTGTTCACGCTGTCAAAGCACAGAGCGGGAGAACAAGAACTTGCCCTGCGCTCAGGCGACTTGGTGGTTAAAAATAAATATTCATTTTTGTTTTTGGGGCAGGAAGAGACAAACGAGAAATATGCATTTCTTGTTGTCTTTCATGCTGAGTTTTTTTGATGAGCGGAGCTCATCTTAAGGTTTTTGTTATTTGTTTGTATTGGCTTATTTGTTTTTTATTCCGCTTAACGAACGAAATGATTCGCATGGAAAAGCGAAATTATCACGCTGAGCTTGAGAGCAGAAAAAACACGACTTCACTGATCGAAAGGCAAAGTGCGAATAACTTCATTGTCTGAAATCTTTTTTGTACAGTATTGCGGAGATGGAGTCCTGTTGTACAAATTGGTGTTACTATTAGATTGGTTGGTAGTAAAAGCCATTTCGTAATAGTCTGCAAGTAGTGAAGCTTTGTCAAAGTTGGTCTAGCCCATGTCCTATTCAATTTTAAGAGTGGCGGCTGGTGGAAGGTGCTAGTAGTGATGTGTTTAGCAGCTTTCCATAATAAGTGATTAGTGTCAGATGTCGGATTTTCAAATCTTTGATTGCTTTGTTAACTTTTGCTTTGTCAATTGGAGCTCTTGTCCTTTACCATTTACCGATTTGGATTTTTATTGAGCGGGGGAAAATATAGTTGTCCTCTTTTGATTGAAGATCTATTAGCTGCTTCGTTTATAATGTCATTCAAGTGTATCACTGTTGTTTTTAATACCGTCATGTTCTCTAAGAGGTATGAGGTGAGTTAGAGGTGTGAGACTATTGTCAATAAATTCTCTGTATGCCTCCCAGTCAGTTCTACAATTATAAATTTTGCAGCCGGGTTGAACTTTTTTTATTGTGAAATTATATTCAACTTGTATTAGTGAAAAATAGGAAGAAAGAAGAAAGTTCAAGTTCAAAGGAGTCAATTTTGACATTTGTAATATTCATTTTTTTTAATACACAAAAGTCTATTAAATCCTTTATCTTCGTCCGATCGGTTGGCCAATATGTGCGTTCGCCTGTACTCAAGTGCATCCCCCCAATCGTCTGAATTGCACTTAGCAAGTTTTTCCCCTTGGTGTTTGTCAGCCTTGATCCCCAGCTTGGGCCAAGCTCTTTAAAGTAGTCCTTAAATTGAGCTGTTGAGATTGTGTGTCTAGGTGGGCAGTAAATAGCTGCTTTTGTAAAAGGTACATATTTGTCTTCTTGTAGCAATTTGGTCGACTGTATTTGAGCGTGTTGATATATTTCTAGTTCAACGTGGTGAGTATTCTTTTTAAACAATGATAGCCGTGACACCATGTCCTGAACCATCCGGGTGGTTTGTTCTATATATTTTATATCCGGGAATGTTCAAGTAGTTGCTTGAGCAGGGAGTTTCAGTGATTAGAGCTATGTCAATGATATTGTCGTTTAGAAATAGTTGGGGCTCTAGGATATGTTTGTGTAGACCAATCGCATTCTAAGCAATTAATCCTAATTTATTGTCCATTTTGTTTGTCAAGCTTGGTTATTAGGAGTGTTATTATATTCATCATGTTAGTCACCTGTTGGATCGATTACTTCATCATGGTTTTAAGTTTAGCTGTATCGTCATTTGGCATAATTTTATTGATATTTTGCTGGGAGGAATTACTGTCTATGGTCGGATTGTCAATAGAGCTGACTTAAGATTTTTGGGTTGGTCGGTTGGTTGGATGGGGTTGGGAAGGTGCGGCTGTAATTTGCGCGTAGCTTATGTCATTCTCCACTTTCCTGGACGTTATGGGCATTTGTATATCTTTTGTGCCATCCATCAATATTTTGGGTCGAAGCGCAGGAAACCGTTGGATTTTTAGTGTTTTGTATATTTCACAGCCCTTGTAGTTGGCTGTATGAGTTCCACCACAGAGAGCAAATTTTATTTTATTTGTTGACTCCATACGGCAGTCGATTGTTTTGTGCTTCCCAGCACATTTCACGCATACTGGATCCCTGGCACAATAGTTTCGAGTGTGCGCGTATTTTTGGCAGTTGGTACATTGCACTATCATCCTCTTATTGTGGTGGACTTTCAATTGAATTTTGATGTGTAGTAATTAAGTTACATTATAAATGTTTTTGTTGGTAGAGCTTCTTTTAAGTTCAATTGAGAACAGAGGTAGTGGTTTATTGGTTGTTCTTTGTTGGATATTGTGAAAATTTATAACTTCGTGGTTTAATATTTTTAGTTCGCATATTATTTCTTCGGTGTCTGTTGATTGATGAAGGTGTCTCAACATGACTTTAAAACCACGTTCGTCTTTGGGCTTGAAAGTGTAGTATTTCGTATCTCTGGATTTTAGTAATTCTATGACTTTTTTTTATAATGTAGGGGTTCTGCTGGTTGGATACGAACTTCATTATTGGGTAGTGTTTTGAGTACATAATTATGCTCTACTATTTCACTCAGAGCTTTGGTAAGAATGTTGATTTTTTTCTACCCCTGCACATAAATAAGGTGGTGGCTTGTTAGCTTTTGGACTGTGTTTGGAGCCATTGTCCGAAGTATTCTTCTCTTCTTCTACATTGTCATCGGCGGTATCTAAAATACCAAAATATTTGTACTTGAAGTTATGGTAGGTGACTATCTGTTTCCTTTGGGCTTTTTGTTATTGTTTAGTGTTTGTTCAGTCGGTATGGGTGGTGATTGCGTTTTTCAGTTTCTTTTATTTAAGATGTTCAGATCCATGCTTACAGTTTACATTATTTGAGTTTGTGTGTTAATTTTTGTTGTAGGCGTAACTGTCGCAGAGTTGACCAATGGTATTAATTGTTGCGGTAACTGCATACGATGACGCGATCGAAGCAGTTGTTAAGAAAACTGTTGTTGTTGTTGCTACTGTTGAAGCTGTTGATGTACAAGCAGTGCTTTATGTTGTAGTTGCTGATACAGTTGCAGCTTGGGTTGTATACAGGGGCGTTTGGGGGGATGGGCACTGGGTGCTCCATGGTAAGGAGCATCTGATGATCACGCGGTCAGAGCAAAGAGCAGGAGAACAAGAACTTACCCTGTGCTCAGGCGACTTGGTGGTTAATATTGACGATTAATTTTTGTTTTTGGGGCGGGAAGAAACAAACGAGAAATATGCATTTCCTGAAGTCTTTACTGCTTAATTGTTTTTTTGCTGAGCAAAGCTCATTTTAAGGTTTTTTTTATTTGTTTCTTTTGTTTTATTGTCATGTCTTAATTCCGCTTAACGAACAAAATGATTCGCATGGAAAAGAAAATAAAATTAAATTCACAAGAATTTTCAATCAATAGAATGGAGATAAAAGTTTTTCTCAAGCTGAGCTTGAGAGCGGAAATAACACGACTTCACTGATCGAGTGGCAAAGTGCCATGTAAGCACAGTTTGAGGGGCACAATACAGTTTTGTTTGTACTTTTTTAAATTTGGGTGTGTATGGGAGGCACCTCTCCTGGCAACCCTAGGATCATGAAATTTACACGGTTGATGGATATCGAATAGAAACTTATAATGTCAGTTCAATAAGTCCAAAAACAAAACATTTTCTAATAAGAACATTAAATTAAAGGGGGTTTGTATTGGAGGTACCCCTACTGGTAACCCTAGAATCTTGAAATGTACATGGTAGATGAACATGGAAACTTTTAATGTCCAAATTTCAGTTCGATACTTCAAAAAATAAAAAAGCTACCATACAAACCCCCATTTGAGTTAATGTTCTTATTAGAAAAAGTTTTATGTTTTTGACTTATTGAACTGAAATTTAGACACTATAAGTTTCTGTTCCATATCTATTAACCATGTAAATTTCATGATCACGGTTACCAGGTGGGGTACCTCCCATACGAGCACAAATTAAATAACAAGTAATGATTAAAAACCAAAAACCCGACTGCAAAAAATACAATCATTCTTCTCTGAATTCGATAAGACAAAAAATAAAAAAGTTTTTCTTATAAGAACAATTTTAATTTTACTATGTCGCGCTAAAAATTTCCACCAATTTTTTTTTTTCTTTTTTTAACCTATCTAAGAACACTTAAGTTATCAAGACGAATATAACGATACCTCTGTCGAAATCCATCTAGCCAGTTGGAAGAAACATGTTAAGATAGACATTTACGCTCGAAAAACAACCGTTCTCAACAGTCGGGTAATGACAAACTTATAAAGAATAAAAGTACAATAAAAGTGGCACTGAAACTGTGTTCTTTGATACTCAAACTGTAACTGAGAGAATATAGTAATGATATGAAAGGAAGGTTGGATGCAACCCGAAGGAGCGTAAAGAGTATTACATCTTTGGCATAGCCAATGATAGCCTTGTTTCTGGTTTTGTTATCGCTTTACGAATATTTATTTTGTTATTGCTTTTTGACGTGGATACGTCTTTATTATCATTATCTTTGAAAAATTGCGTTACGAAAAATCTGTTCCGCGAAGGCGGCAGGGAAGTCGAGGAGAGAGAAATGCTGATAAAGCACAAATAAGTTAAGGTGCATGTTTGTGTGTAGGCAAGCATCGAATGAAATGAATACAAGAGAGCAAGAGAGGAGAATTTAGTGTTAAAGAGCTAGTAAAGCAGAAATAAGTTAATGTGTATATGTTAGTATGTGTATAGGAAAGCATCGAAAAAAAAGGAATACAAGAGAGGAAATAAAGTAGTAAAGCAGAAATAAGTAAGGTACATGTGTTAGCAAAGAGATGTGAGCTGTGGGTCAATGAAATAAAAATAATAAGCAAAGGTGTATGTAGGAGTGTGCAGATCTTATTAATTGAAATGTGAAGGCGTACAAGTCGAGGAAGAGAGAAGAATGAAATAGTTAAAAGAAACTATTTAACTTAACTTAACTTAGAAATAAGTTAAGGCGTATGTGTGAGTGTGTGTAATTCCACTTTCAATGATGGCGTCGTTTACGAATTTCGTAAGGAAGGTTAATTTTTTTTATACCAGGGGATGATAGGAAAAATGGGTATCCAGTTTGGTGTTGTAGTTGCAAAACTATTGTCCACATCCAAAATCTAATTAGATCACTCGGTAGCTAAAGGATCAAAGAATTGGTTACGTTTAGTCATCATATGTAATTGGTGATCATTATCATCATCATGTTTGAAATAAAATGAGTAGGTTATAGAGATCTAATGTATGTATTGTATATATGAATGCAGCAACAATCTGTTCATTCTTCTAACTCTCTTTATGGTTATGCGTGCTCACTTTATCCCATTATTATTTTTACATATTTTTATACTCTTCACGCAGTGAATAGCATTATAAGTTTCTCAAGAAGTTTGTAACCCACGGAAGGAGACCTCATAAAGTATTTTCATATATTCTTGATCAGCTCGACAAGACGAGTTGATTTGTCCAAATTTCAGTTCAATAAGTCAAAAAACCAAAAAACTTTTTCTAATAAGAAATTTGTATATAGTAAGAGGTACCCCACGTGGTAACCCTAGGATCTTACAGATCTTTACATAGTTGATGAATATGAATCAGGAACTTATAATGTCCGAATTTCAGTTCGATAAGTCAAAAAACCAAAACTTTTTCTAATAGGAACGTTAATTTAAAAGGGTATTTGTATGGGAGGTACCCCCTAGTCACCCGATTTGGCTGATTCCGTTTACTTAATCTTGAGCCTGACGTAAAGAAATTTAGTCATCACAAATAAAGCATGAAAATTCGAAGGACTTTTTAGAGTTTAAAAATGGTTATAACAAACATAGACGTATTCATGCAAACCAGACGTCCACGACACAGCCACACCCCATTTTTGCTTTATGGTTTTTATGCTTTTCACGGGAGTGAATAGTATTATATACCTTGTTTATGTGACGCTCAAATCGATTCTGCGAGGTTCGATATAACGAAAACTTTATTTATAAACACATTTTCAAATCGAATTTCACGCACGAATCGATATGACGAAACCCGCATATGAGAATCGATTTCGGTTTTGTCAATCGATTTCCGATGTCATGTATACACTTAGCACTGTCATTTCGATTTGTATTTCAGAATGTTGTTTCATAAGAGTGGTAGAACTTTTTTGCTTTATTTTAAATTTTTTTTTTTTAATAATTAGTGACTTATACAGGTTGGTTGAAAAGTAGTGAAAGCAAAAATGAAGGAATGATAATTTTTGAATGAATTAATTTTTTTTATTCAATATAGTCTCCCTCAACTTCAATACACTTATTCCAATGATCCTCCAATAATTTCATACCATCTCTGTATTGATTTTCCGGAAGCTCTGCAAAATACCGGTCCACAGCTGCAATAGCTTCTTCATTCGACGAAAAGCGCTTTCCTCGAAAAAATTGTTTCAAGTTCCTGAATAGGTTGAAGTCGCTGGGAGCCAAATCTGGTGAATACGGTGGGTGTTCAATCAATTCGATCTTTAATTCATTGAATTTAGCCATCGTCAAAACACTTGTGTGAACACGTGCATTGTCTTGATGAAAAATGATTTTTTTTCTTGTTCAAACCGGGTCTTTTTTCACCAATTTTTTCACCTTGCTGATCCAAAAGGTTGCAATAATATTCAGAGTTAATTGTTTTACCTTTTGCAAGATAATCAATCAACAAAATGCCTTTTGCATCCCAAAAAACTGATGCCATAACTTTTTTTGCCGATCGTTCTGACTTCACCTGTTTTGGAGCTGAACAACCAGCTTCAGTCCAATGTAAACGTTCTTGTTTCAGTTTAGGATCATGGTGGTAGATCCAAGTCTCATCCATAGTTATGAAACGGCGCAAAAAATCTGTTTTATTTTGCTTTTTGTTGAATTGTTAAGGAATGCGGCACTAACTTTGCAAACAGCTTTTTCATATGCACTCGTCTCATCAAACTGATCACAAATAAATATACGTTATGTGGTCTGCGATGTCTCCTTTTGTGTGTTACATACTTCATGACAAACTTATAATACTATTCACTCCCGTGAAGAGTATAAAAACTTAGAGGTTGCTGATGTCTAGCAAAAGTAACAGCTATACTGAATTCAGACCGAGGCTGTGGCTGTTGCAAATCAATGTAAATTTGACTACTGATCAGATTCGACAACAACCACAATGAAATTGACGTCATTCAGGGGTTATTGTTGTAGAATGTGATGGGGATCAATAGGCACATCAAGAATTGCGTTAGTGTTAGGCAATTTCTGCCAGTGTGGCCTAGTTTGTGTCTTTTCGTCTGTGGCAGCATTAAACAGCTGATGATGCCACATAAAATTTTCAAGTAATTCGTAAATTGTTAATTTTTTAAAAGAATTTAATAAAATAAGTATCAGGAATGAAAAAGAGAGCTGCAAGAACTATTTGCATATGTTGCAAAATGTTCTAAATCATGTATATTTCACATATTTTTAGTTTTAAATTAGCCAACGTGCTCGCAAAGTTCCACGTGTGTGTATAACCAAAACAAAAAACAGCTGTTTATGATGCAAAATATCCGGTCTGAACGAAAAAATACATAAACGTGATGTAGTTTGGTCTGAATTCAGTATTAATGGTATCTTCAAATTCATGCTCGGGTGTGTATATCCGGGTACTGCGTTACCATTTGTTAAGCTTTGTAGGTTACGATCTCTAATGAAATATTCTTAAAACATCGTTGAGACTATAGTATGTATCTGAATACGAATCAGATCTCACTACACCAATCATGATAGTCGGAGACTTTAATGTTAATGTCACACAAAATTGCTCGTTGACGGACTTCATGTTCAGTGAGTTTAATTTATCTCAAATGGAAACTACTCCAACTAATTTAGGTAATACCTGTTTTGTTTCAACGTTTACAAGAAATCCCGATGTATCCTGTATGCCATTTGTTTCGTTATTTTTCGAATCACAGACCCCTTGTTAATAAAATTTTAACACTGTAATTATTTCTTTACTTAATTCCTGAACCTGACGAAAGGAAAATGTTGCCATCACAAATAAAACATGAACATCCGAAGAACTTTTTGAGTTCAAAAATGATTATAACTCATATAGACGTATTCATGCAAAACAGACGGCCTTGTCCACGACACAGCCACCCCGCTTTTTGTGCATTTTTTTGTGTGATACCTTAAAAAATGGGTGAAACTAAATGTGGCCATTATGAATTCACTGTTTAAAAGAGTGGTGTTAGTTACACAATTTATAACTTAAGAACGGCTAAGCCGATGTTTATGTTCTTTGATTTGTTGGATTTGTCTCCACCCTGAATAGCAGAGTAACTATTAAAACATGTGATCAGACCCGGTGTTGTCGATAAATTTGTGGATATAATTTTGCATATAAGCCTTAAAATCAATCAAATCGCCCTTGTCAAATATTTATATTAGATAATTATGTCATCATTAATAACACTGTGTTACAAAAAAAAAAAAATTGAAAAAACTTCTTATCAGACCTAGTGGAGGTTATAGGTCATAAAAAACTAAAAAGAATGGCACATAAAAAATTTTTGATACACCCTCAAAATCTTGACTTAAAGCTCAAAAACCGTTCTTAAGAGGTTCCTGTACATATTACCTTATAACTTGGACATTTTTTATCGGATTTCAATTCAGTTTTTTTTCCTTTTTTATTCTTATTCTAGCTATCTCCCTCTAGCTATCTCCCTCTATCTGCAACAATTAAAGAAAGAAAACTGTCATATGCAATTACAAAAAGTACAATAAATCAGGTAATTTTTAACCGATTTTATTCAAACAGGGCTCATTTAAAGCTAAAATCACTGAACTTTCGATGTACGTTGAGAAAAAATATAATTTAGATAAGATAAGGGGCACAAATTAGACTTAAAGTTGCAAAATCGATGGAAAAATCAGAATTTTGGAAAGTTTTTGGTCTGTATCTCCATGAATTTAAATGATAACAAAATACATGATACATGGTTGTAAAGGGCTACATTTCAGCTTCTAAATACCTAAAATGTCCAAGTTATAAGGTAATATGTACAGGAACCTCTTAAGAACGGTTTTTGAGCTTTAAGTCAAGTTTTTGAGGGTGTATCAAAAATTTTTTATATGCCATTCTTTATAGTTTTTTATGACCTATAACCTCCACTAGGTCTGATAAGAAGTTTTTTTTCGCTGTGACACAGTGTAATTGATTCGTCTAATTTTTTAAAAGTACTTCAATTGCTGCACAATTTTTCGGCTGTAATACGTTATTATTTTATGAAAAAAAAAAAAATTTAATTTTCGTCGTGAATTTCAAACGGAAAGTTTGCTTCAAAGATGTTCACTTTGTGAGATTATCACTTTTGTGATTGTGCGCCAGTGATGCCATTTTAGCCTTTTTCCGGACAGATCTGTCCTTTTTTTTAACTGACCTATCCGGAGAATAAAGTCAAACATCTCCTATCCGGAAATCTATCCTTTTTTAGTTTTAATGTATTATTTAATTTTTTTTCAAATTATGTGAATATGCTAAAATTACGCAAATAATAGAAATAGTCGACATGTATTGGGTTGTGCTCATCACTAATACCATAACTTAACATTGTGGCTGATCACATGACCGAAAACGGCACATGACCCGAACATAACATAAACAAACAAACATGCCGAAAGAAATATATAAACAAAAATTCGCGAGTCGTGGCTAAATCAGTCTGAATAAAAAGTTGGGTGAGCCGCGATCCAAAAGATACCAATAAGGCTTACTGCAAGTTTTGTAAGTGTGGGATTAACTCTAAAATTGATCAAATACGTGCGCACATGGCCACAAAAAAACATGTGGTTAATGCCCAGCCATTCGCACAGCCACCTAAACCAAGGAACGAAACTGTTGTCCAGGATGCGGCGCTAGCAATGTACATTGCCCAGAATGCTGCGATTAAACCAGTCGCCCATTTAAGTGACTTGTGCAAACAAAAATTTGGCGCATCGCAATTGCGCCGGACGAAATTAAAAACGTGTTAGCCGAACATTTTAAAGATCTTCGGGGAGATATTGGTGATGCAAAATACAGTCTGCTAATCGATGAGCCGACGGATTATTGGTAGGACGCACTTATTATATTGTAGGTAGGTTACACTTATGAGGTTCCAGATAAATATCTCAACATGATTGGAACTAGTGCCTCCTACAGTAGTGCCTTAAAAGAAGAGGATTATGACCTCATAGATGAGGCAATAAAGCTCATTTAATATAAAAAAAATAAATGTATAACTTTAAAATTAATAAAAATAAAAATAATAAGGCAAATAAATTTGTCCTGTTTTCTGTCCTTTTTTAAATATATTTTGTCCCTTTTTTCCCGCTTTTTTGAGGTCGGTCTGTCCTGTTTTTGTGATAGGTTGATGGTATCACTGTTGTGCGCACATCGATAATGTAATTTTGAATTGTGTGAGTGAAATTTACTATGCCGGGAGTTAGAATATCTAATATTTTACAACAAAGCCGTAATGCAATTCGACTTCAGAATATTGCAAACCAATCCACTGCAAATGAATAAAAAATCGTACAAGAAGAGTGACGCATTAGTATGGCCCTACTCCGTGCTTCACAATATCAAGACCGAAGAGACGCAGTACGTTAAACGGTTCTGTTGGCAATGAGAAATCGTCGAGCTTATCACACAGACCATAATCTTCGACGCGCTAGAAAAAGAAATGATTCAAATGTTGACTGAATTGAGTAGCGTTTCAATACGATTGCACTATTCTCTCTGTTATAGTTTGAGTATCAAAAAAGAACACAGTTTGAGTATCAACAAAGAACACTGTATGAGAATTAAATAACAGCACAGCTTGAGTGGTACTTTTATTGTACTTTTACTCTTTGTAAGTTTTTCATTTAATTTGGGTTTGTATTACCCCCCATGATAACCATAGGATCATGAAATTTACATGGTTGATGAATATGGATCAAAAACTTACAGAGTCCAAATTCGATAATTCAGTTCGATAAGTCAAAAATCAAAAAAACTATTTTTAATAAGAACATTAATTTAAATTTGCGAACACTCAAAGATACAAAGGATGTTTCTAAATGACTTCATTTGGATTAAATATCGAAGAACGCGGGGGACAAGGTTTTCTGGTAAAGAACCAGGGGCCTGATGCTCAAGACCGTCCATACGTGGTAAGGAGCCACATCCTGCTCGAGGTGTCCCTGCTGTTTACAGAATATGGCGGATCTAGAGAGGTAAACTCGATAAAACCCGCAATCCCGGGTGTATAACAACCGTGGCCATGGGATGAATGGCACTGCGTGAGTGTGTCTGATAACGGTGAACTCCGGATACCTGGCGACCTCCGGTTTAAACTTTAGCCTTGCCGGGGTACAGGGGGCTATGCCGCGGTGGACCTACTCTCCCCTACACTCATGGGACCAAAAATGAACCAAAATATTAAAAAATAATTTGTAAACAACTTAACAGATGACGAAGTGGAGCTAGGTATGAGCTCTGAGGACGAGTTACTGGCCTCGAGCCAGGAACTAGTCACCGCTGACAGCGGCCAGGCTGTGGCGTCAAAAATAGCAGCAACAACTACGTCGGTGGCTATCGGAAATAGCGCAAAACCGGCAGAATCGGCAAGTAACAGTGCACCAAGGCCGAGGAAAGGCAAGTCGGAAGCGATGGTCAGGAAGAACCTGTACCAAAAAGCCCTCTTCATCTTAAGCAAGATAGCCAAAAATGAGGAGAGTGGGACGGTACATGAGTTCGACCAAGCTGACAAGGTAAAATACCAGGCCGTGGTGGACAAGTACGTGGAGTACATGTCCACTCACGTGAAACTTATAAAAGCGACTAAACGTAATCGCTCTCAGGATGAGACCATTACAAATACTCGTAAGAGTAAAGTTGCTAAAACAACCGACGAAAAAGGTTCCTCCACAAGCGCCAAGATGCTTTTTAGCGACGTTGCTCGGGATGAGCTGACGGTGGCACTTGTTGTTGAAGTCACCAACGGCGGTAAGAAGGTGTTGGAGAAATGGGGGGAGATTGAACCCAGATTAACAGAGCTGGTGATGGAACACCTTCGCTCTGATCTGTATTCATCTTCACCAGGATTCGACTCTTCTGTGGTTCTCCGCGGCTGCAGGGTGATCAAGTGCAACGATCGCCCGTCTTTGGAGTTTCTGGGCAATTGCATTGCTAAGATAAGCAATGCTTGGGAGGGCTTAAGGCTTAAGCTTATCCCAGCTCGGGACATCCCAAGGAGGCCGAGAGCTCGCATTTGGTTGCCTGTTATGAAGGTGGAGCACTGCAAGGTGCTACAGCTTCTGCAGCGGCAGAACCCTACCATGCCTATGAATGACTGGATTGTCATCAAAGATGAAGGTCAACAAAAGAGCAGCATGTCTCTGCTCCTCTCCATAAACGAAGATTCTGTTAAGGAGTTGGAGAAAACTGACCACAAAAAGCGGGTTGGCGTGAGGCACGCCAAACAAAAAATTCTTCGGTCATCAGAAGAAGAATCAGATGAGTCGCAGGTTGCTTCAGGACGAAGCAACAAGCACCCCAAAGAAACCAACTACCGATGCTGAAGGTCATGCAGATTAACCTAAAGCATTCCAAGAATGCCTCGGATAATCTTGCCGTCTTCCTAGGCGAGGAGGACGTTGACATATGCATCGACCAAGAGCCTTGGGTCAGAGGCACTGACATTCTGAGGCTCAGAAACAAAAACTACAAGATACTATACGCTAAGGTATGTGACAAGCCAAGAACATGTATTTTAGTCAAAAACAATGTAAATTCTTTCCTTTGTCCTCAATTCTGCACTGGTGATTTGACAACCGTTAAAATCGAAGTGTTGGAGGAGAAAGCCATGTTTATAGCATCGGTGTACATGGCGCACAACAAAGAGGCGCCTCCGGATGAGGTTGCGCAGTTGACCGCCAGTGCGAAAGCCAGCAACAGTCCCCTACTTCTAGGATGCGACGGCAATGCACGCCATACGCTATGGGGAAGCACCGAGGATAACGAAAGGGGTGAGTCGCTTTTTAATTTTATTAGAAGTTCCAGTCTGCTAGTTTGCAATAGAGGAAATACTCCAACCTTCACATTCCCTAGTACAGAAGGCTTTCCGGGGTGGGAAGAGGTACTAGATATAACTCTTCTGTCAGAAAATTCAGAGGTTCAGGTTGAAAACTGGAGAGTTTCCAACAAAAGATCCTTCTCGGATCACAGTTGGCTACTCTACAATTTGAATTTGAAGACAACGGATTCTGTTCCATTTAGAAACCCACGCAATATAAAATGGGATGTTTTTACAAGGGTAGCTAAATCGAAACTGAATACCTTTACATGCTCAAACATTGACTCCAAGGACGAAATTGAAAGGAGGGTTAAATATCTTGAGGAAGCTTTCAGCAAAGCGTATAAGATATCCTGTCCAATTAGAAGGAGCCATTAAAGTTTCCCACAGTGGTGGAACGAAGAGCTCTCGAAACTCAGAGAGAAAACGAGAAAGCTCTTCAATCAGTGTTACATGGATAACAACTGGCAAGTCTACAAAGTCTGTCTCATGACTTACAAAAAAGCCATCAGGAACGCCAAAAATAATGGTTGGAAGGAATTTTGTGAGTCGATCGAGTCTACTTCTGTCTCAGCAAGATTAGGAAAGGTTCTGGCCAAGGAACGGGTAAATCCCTCTTTCTTGAAAAAGGAAGACGGAACATGGACGGAATCATCTGCTGAGACACTTGATCTCCTACTCAAAACACATTTCCCCGACTGCAAAGATACGACAACTGATTCGGAAGTACCCGTACGGTTACGGCAAACTTCACGAGACGTTGACTCGATCTTCACAGAGGACAAGATCACACACTCAATCAATACATTTTCGCCTTTAAATCGCCTGCCATGGACGGAATTCTTCCGATAATGCTACAGAAGCTACGGGACAGGGTAGTTCCGTGGCTAAGGTTGATTTTTAGGGTATGTATTTGTCTAAACCACATACCAATGAGTTGTAGAAGAGTCAAGGTAGTCTTCATACCAAAGGCTGGGAAAATTAGTCATGAGTCCGCAAAAGATTTCAGGCCAATCAGCCTAACATCGTTCCCCTTGAAGACGATGGAAAGGGTATTGGAGCTCCATCTTCGGTCCATTATTGATAAATTGCACATCTCGACTTGCCAGCACGCATACCTCAATGGTAGATCCAGGGAAACGGCTCTACATGAGGTTGTCCGCACGGCAGAGAGGGCGATTTACTATAAACAATATTCTCTCGCAGCATTCTTAGATATAGAGGGTGTAATAACGTTAGTACACGTGCTATCCAGGATTCTCTAGCTAGGATTGGCGTAGAGGAAGACATTGGGGAATGGATAGTTAACATGCTTAAAACCAAAACAGTGCAGTCAGAGTTAGGAAACTCGACTCTAACCAGATATGTCAGTAGAGGGACACCACAGGGCGGGGTAATCTCTCCACTGCTGTGGCTGTTAGTCATTGATAACATTCTTAAGGTTTTAGAGGAGACAGGGGCAAGGGTAGTCGCCTATGCGGACGACGTTGCGATCATGGTGTCAGGGATGTTTCCTAGTGTGAGAAGCAACATCCTGCAGGGAGCCCTGGGGAGACTGTTAAAATGGGCCACAGGATGTGGTCTAAACGTTAACCCAAGCAAGACAGAACTGATACTTTTCACAACGAAAACCAAAATACCGACTTTCCCCCTTCCTCTTCTGAATGGACAACAGCTTCATCTTTCCAACAAGGCCAAGTACCTGGGAGTTATGCTACGCAAAACTCAATTGGAAATCCAATATAGAGCTACGGGCTAGGAAAGCCTCTGTGGCCTATTACTCTTGCAGAAGATTGCTTGGTAAGAGATGGGGCCTACGCCCTAAAATAACAGCATGGATGTACACAGCGATGGTGCGTCCGATTCTTACATACGGGGCAATTGATTGGTGGCCAGCTCTAGGAAAGAGCTACATAGTGCACAAACTTAGCGGGGTGCAGAGGTCGGCATGTGTAGGAATCACAGGAGCCATGCGCACGTGCCCTACGGCAGCACTCAATGTGCTGCTATATCTTCTCCCAATTGACCTCCATATCAAAAACATGGTCTTAAACAGTGCGGTAAGGTTAAAAGAAAACGGCTGCTGGGCAGAACGACCACATGGACATAGCAATATACTAGGAAAGGTTAATAATCCTATGTTCAAGAAAACAACAGAGTGGCGCACAATAGCTTTGAGAGCGACTTCAAGGTAAAATTTCCTACCAGGATTTCGACAGGTCGGATTTAGTAATACTGATTGCGTTCGGCTGGGAAGTGGTATCAAAACGGCACTCTAGTGCTAATTGTGGCTCGTAGTGGTTTATGCGAGCCAGCCACGGAAACCAACCAACCAACCACGCGGCTGCAATCCGACGTTAAAGTTAATTTCTGGCCGAGAGATTATACGTTCTTATTCTATTGGTGATCATAAATCAGTAATGGGATCATTGCAACCGGTTGAAGACACACAGCATAAATTTATCTAAATATACTTAATGGGCAATATGGAGGAACAACTTGATCGGCGGGAAACGAGCAATACGGCAATGAAAAGAGCAATTCTCAAGAATCTATAGTAACTACTTCATGAATATCATGCACTGGTTCGGTTTTTCAAAACTGCATTAGATCGCATGGCAAGTATTGACTACAAAGTCGTGATCAGACCGGATAAACGAGAACACGTTGGATATCGCCTCAATATTGTAGTAGTGTAGGGTATTTAGCTTGTAAGTGTAGTGTATAAATTTAATGTACATACCCGGTAAGAATAATCGACGAGAGAATAAGATATGAAACAATAAGTGCATGGTGTAAGAAATAGAGGTGGCGCCAATATTTTACAGTTATGTGTCATTCTCAATTTTTGACGTCATTCGCATATCAGTGTATATAACGCTGAAATAATGCATTAAGTGTTGAACATGATTTGAAAATACATTGAAAATTTAAGAATTTGAAGGATATCAGTGTATAGAACGCTGAAATAATGCATTTAGTGTTGAACGTAAAATGCATTGAAAATTGAAGAATTTGAAGAATTTTCAATGCATTTTCAAATTATGTTCAACACTAAATGCATTATTTCAGCGTTATATACACTGATATGCGAATGACGTCAACAATTGAGAGTGAGCAAATTTCGAGAGAGTAAAAGGCCCAAGTGGC
>JBAMAV010001307.1:0-141400 GCA_037043315.1 Amiota communis
TTTATTATAAAAATAGAAAATGATGCAAAAAAAGCTAAGAAATGAAAAATGTAAAAAAAAGTAAACAAAAATTTTTGTAAATGAAAAAAAAAGTAAAAAATGTATCAAAAATACAAACAAAAAAAATGGAGTTGTCGGCCGCCACGTCCTAGTTCGTGACTCCGGGTACGGCAGAGAGTGGTCACCCCTAAGATAGTTTTGTTTTACAAAGTTTCAATATAATGCACTTACTTTAAAATTTTAAAAATCTGGCGCCATATTCATAACCTGCGATCTTAAAAACCGGCGAATAACAAGTTTCAAGAAAATCCATCGACATTTTAAGTTTGATGTCCGCCATCTTGGATCCGCCATTTTGGATTTTAAAAATCTGATGTCACATTAATAACCAGTGACCTTAAAAACCGCCGAGTAACAAGTTTCATGAAAATCTATTGACATTTTAAGTTTGATGTCCGCCATTTTGGATCCGCCATTTTGAATTTTAAAAATCTGACGTCAGTTTCGTAACTAGCGACCCAAAAAACCCCCGTGTAACAAATTTCAAGCAAATTTATGCATTTTTCGACTTTTGGGCAAAATATGGGCTCTCCTGGCCCACTGTGCGATGAGAAGTTGCCCTTAGTGTTAACATGTGACGCATCACCTTATGGAATCGGAGCAGTCCTCAGTCATAATTCAGCAGATGGGTCTGATGGGTCTATGGTTTGGCAATAGCTGTTTTGATTCAAGGTTTACAAGAAATCTCGATGTATCCTGTATTCCATTTGTATTTTTCAATGATTAATAAAATTATAACACAGTAATTATTTGTTTACTTAATCCTGAACCTGATGAAAGGAAAATGTAGCCATCACAAATAAAATATGAAAATCCAAGTTCAAAAATGATTATAACACACATAGACGTATCCACGCCAAACAGACGGTCGTGTCTAGAAAACAGCCACACCCCTTTTTCTTTTCAATTTATTTCTATGATGAATGACTTTAATTAATGTATACTCCTCATCATAATGCTTATCGTACAATTGTCTTATAACGTGTGCGAAAAAAGTAAATAGGATAAACAGTTTTTATGTGGTGTTGACCAGAAAATGCATTTTTTTTTATTCTTCTTATACCAATATGTTGTCTCGTTATGTTTATTAATAGTCGGCAATGTTTGCTTTTGCGAACTACGTAAGTAAATAGGACAGATTAGTTTCTTTTCATTTGTGGATGGTTAATCACGTGTAATTGAAATTTTTTTTAACTTAATTCTTCAAGAAACAAAAAAGCAAATAAAAAATAATAATAATAATCATTTTCATTATTCCACGGTAGATCCCTTATGATTTGGGCTGCATTCGGCTATAATGGGAAGACTCCAATGTGTTTAATAACTCATCGAATGAATTCTGAAAACTATGTATAGCTCTTAGAAAGTGTTTTAATACAATTTGGAGAAGATAATTATGGGGGCAGATCTTCCAGCAAGATAATGCTCCCATCCATAATTCGAAGCGCACAAAAGATTTGTTTTGCATATTCTCATATCCCAGTTCTGGAATGACCAAACCTAAATCCTATTGAAAACCTCTGGGGCATCCTATCCCAGAGAGTTTATGCTAATGGAAAACAATTTAACAGTCTAAAAGACTTAAGAGAAGATATTCTTCTGGAATGGACCAAAATGGACATTACATTGCTCCAAAATCTAGTTAACTCCATGCCAGGAGGTATTGTAAAAGAGTTGAACAGTAAAAGATGCTCAATTTAAGATATCTGGATGTTTCATAGCCGGTTTGTTTTTTTTTTTTTAAATTGGATTAACACTGAATTTACCAAACTGTCCTGTTTACTTATATCGTTTGAAAGTATTTTCTTTGAATTTTCATAATTCTTAGTTAAGTCTGTTCGACTTTATGCTAATTAAATCATATTTGAAATGTAATTAAGTTAGTGAATTACGCTACGTGAATTATATTACATTTTGTTATTATAAAAACAAACATTTACATTAACCAAACTAAATCTTAATTAAACTGAAAAAAAAACCTACCTAAGAAAAATTCACATAATTCTTAACGACGATGTCTGCATTGGGAGAATTGAATCAATGATCGCATTCGATTGAGACGTCGGTGGTAGCAACGAGAATTAAAACACAAAGCAAGACGGACATCAATGCGCAAGCAGACGAGCGACGTAAAATTAATGTGTGTGTACAATAGAGAGCTGCTTGAGTTCACTAGAACTGACCCGCACTCAGAGTAGTACTGAATGCCACTGAAAAACTCATGTAACCAATACAACGAATAACCAGTTGTTTTGGTTAGAGTTGTAATTTTATCAGTTTTGCGAGCATTCAAAAGGATTGAATATGAGCGAGTGAGTTGTTAGAAGAAAAAATCATTCAAAAGAATTTGAGTTAACCGGATAACTCTGTTATCACAGATAATTCAGAATTTGCAAGTAGCAGAAATTGGGACATTCCTTATGTTTTCCTTCCGCACTCTATTCATTCAATTCATGTGGTTTTGGTTACTATTGTGTGCCACCCTCTATTCATTCAATTTATTTCGTTTTGATTACTACTGTATTAGTTACTCTTATAATCGGTTACAAAACTCATTCACTCATTTTTGACATGAGTAACTCAAACCGTTTTTTTTTTTTTGCGCTCAATGCAGCCCTCTAGTGTACAAAAATGGCGGCGCCTTGCTTCGCGATCAGGTTTCGTGATATAGAGGAAAGTATACGAAATTTTGATGGTACGAACACAATTTCGGTTGAGACATGGATTGAGGAATTTGAAGAACAGGCGACGCTGATGTGTTGGAATAAGTTACAGAAATTCATATTCGCCAATAAAGCATTAAAAAGGATTGCGAAGTTATTTGTTTTGAGTGAAAGAGGATGAACATCGTGGAATTCTCTCAATAAATCATTGTTTAGTGAATTTGAATCGAAAGTGAGTAGCAAACTCATTCACGAACAACTTTCTCAAAGCAAGCGTGGCAACAACGTTAGTTAGTTGTAGTTGAATATTTTTTCACGAGGAAAACTTGCAGACGACAGTTTCTTGCAATATGTAATCGACGGCATTGATGTTAAAACAGTAAACAAAACAATTTTGTACAATGCAAGAGATTTGAGTATGTTTAAGAACAAATTAAAGTGTTATAAGACAATAATTGAAAAAGAGAACCAAAATGAAAATGAGACATTAAAACGCAATGAAAACAATATGAGAGACAAAGACAAAAAAAGGCGATGTGAACAAGCGTGTGAAGAAACACGTGAACTGTTATGATTGTGGTGAGAATGATCATATGACGAATAATTTTCAGACCAAAGAGAAGGGCAAAAAGTGTTATAAATGTCATAAATTTGGGCACATACCCAAGGATTGTATTATGAACGAGAAAAGTGTCGAACTTTAAATTAATACGCTTAATATACAGTCGAAGAATGATTGAACACATAAAGAAGTCTGCATAAGAAACACAAAAATGTATTGCTTTGTTTGACACTGGAAGTAAATTCAATGTAGTTCGAGAAGATTTTTACTGCGAAGTAAGCAAGCCGAAGATGTAAACCAGTAGTATAACACTTATTGGTCTTGGCATTGATCGTAACGCGAGTAAAGTTGAACCTATTGGGCATTTCAAAGAAAAACCCACAATTGATGAAGAATGTTTCGTGTTGGATTTTCATGTGCTTCCTGTTAGATGCCCGTTATGTTAAATTGGTTATAGGTGAAGAACTTTGTGAACAGGCGGAACTAGTATTTAATGCCAAAGGTTTACATGTGCGCAATGTCAAGAGTTACATTGAAATTGATGACGAAAGCATTATGATTAAAATTAAGGCAGTAATTGAAATAAAGTTCAATATAAACGAGACAGCAAATAAAGCGTCCAAACAAAAGGTATATGAACTTATTTCAAAGTATGAAGTGGCGAAAACAGAAACAACAAATATCGAAATGCGGAAAATTAGCCAAGAAGAAGTGAAAGCAGAGAATACCACGAAGAAGATGTTAACGGAGAATCATGTATTGAACATATACAACCATACATGTGAGATTGAAGTAGATACTGATGCATCGATCGATGGATTTGGGGCAAGTTTATTAAAAAAAGCACCTGATGACAACAAGTTATATCCTGTAATGACGATTACTGGTGGCAGCAGAAGCATTGACATAACACCGTTCGAGCGGTTGGCGTTAAAGTGCGAAGAAATGAAGATCACCAACTACGAGACCTATTCAACAAAGAGACAGTGGCTGTATTCTCCGATGAACGCAACGATTTGCGTGCAAAGCCAAAACCACATATTTTGAGGCTGCAGAACGAAAACAGGAAGACGTATAATCTACGATGTAAAGCAGCAAAACAATATGTTGTCGGCGATTTGATAGCAAATGCAACAGTGACGATAGCGATAACGAGAAACTGAAGCAACAACGAGAAGCAAAAGCAACAATGAGAAACAAAAGCAACAACGACGCAAGCAACAGGGATGAAAAGGGCTACAGCGATGACGACAAGCAGTTGATATTCGACGTTCAACAAAGAAGGAGCAACGACGATCGGTATGAGCTCAAAAGGACAAAAGACAGACATACTTTAAAATGTGTTGTCCTATTTACTTTTTTCGTGCACCTTATTGTGTGTCACTCTGAAAGGATTGTGTAACTTAAATTTGTTTATTGGAGCTACTCTACACTCTACATTTATATCATGTACTAGTTTTTCATTGTTTGATTGTACACTCAGGGATGGTGAAACCAAATAAATATTAATATCTGCCGGTGTACATCCTGTTGCACTATGTATCATTATATGGTTGTATGTGTACAATATTGTTTCCACGGCTGTTATTTTATTCTCATTATTGTTGATAGTATTTACAATGCGAAACTTTTCATTGAGAGTTTTATGCAGTCTTTCAATTACCACATTTATGAGACACCCGAAACGGTTTTCACTGAGATCAGCTTGACTCAGAACGCATGCATAAACACATTTTCAAGTCATTCTGAACACGCAAAGTGACTTCAGTAAGCGCACATTTCAAATCCGTCGTTATTTTCGGGAACCGAACTTATGTGTCTTATAAATGCATAGCTTATTGCAGACGTGTTGAAAATTAGCTGTTTACAAAATATTATGTGCAGTGTTGCCAAATAGCATTGTTATTTTGCTTCATTATCATTTTCTCAATGATTTTGTGAATTCTAGATTGAAAAATCATTGCAAAATTTTGAAAAAAATTCTATTTTGGGACGTGATCTACATAATATGCATATGGCAACTTAAACAAAGACTCTTCTGAGTAAAGCTAGTTTCAGTTTTGCAAACCGAACCGTCGCATTTTTTGGGCCTTGAACCGACCCATGACCAGAGCCGTTTTTATTTTAAAAAGACAGAACCGAACCAAAAACCACTCCAAAAAATTGTTCGGTTTAGTTCATGCTAAATGCAATTATTATGATAAATCTACAAGGCGAAGACCTTTTAGAAGACATTTTTTTATTTAATTTGAATACTGAATCATCAAATGTTTCTTGAAATAATAATTTTCGTAAAAGAAAAGTATTGATACAAAATACAGACACTTACCGGTCGATTCTCGTTATAAGATTCGTTATTAGAAATGTTATGATAAAATTAAAGGTAACAGTGTGCACAAATATTTAACATTTTTTTATTAGAAACAGTTTTATTTATCAGCTCCTCGACAGCACCTAATAAAAATCTAATGAATTATTATCAGAAGGCTTTCATTAGCAGAACAAAATGCTGTAAACATCCATTAACAGCCATGTTAGGCTTTAACAGCAAGTTAGCACAACAAATCTAATAACGTGAATCGACTGGTTAGTGCAAAAATATTGACACCAATTTTTGAAGTGGTTTGCAACCCTGATCAAAACCGTTTCGGCTGTCTTATAAACGGGGTAAATATCTGCGATTCCAATTTTACTGGTGGTTATTACTAATTCCACGTTTGTTTTATTTCACACTATTAAAATAGGTGTTTGTTTTTTTGTGTATTGTGACCTGTTTAAGAAATATGTTAAAACGCTATAAGATTAATAAATGTAAAATTTATTTTAATTAGATATCAAGCAATGAAGCGGCGTGGAAGAGGTTCATCAAAAGTAGTAAAGAAAAACTATTTTATGGGGAATATAAACTTTATAGCAAACATGGTAGAAGCAGAGTTTGGGAGATTTTTCTAAAAATAGAAGATAGCAACGGCAAGTAGGTGGAAGGCATAGTTGGACACATATTGTGCAACAATGTGCACAAGTTTGATAAAAGCACATCGAATTTGTTAAATCATAAATTATTAAATATAGATAATTGCGATGAGACCATTATTCCCGAGATAGAGGCTAACACGGAAGTAAAAAAGGAAGTAGTAGAAATTGTAACGGAATGGACAGTAAAAAATGGACGCTCCTTCCTTCTGGGGTGTCTTGCTTCTTCCTAAAGCCAAATTTTTGATTTGTTATAGCATTCTGGACGCCACTAACTGTCAACAAACTTTGCAAAAAATTTCTTTCGAAAATTTTGGAGAGTATTGACAGTAGGCTAATTAGTCTGTATGATTCAACTAGACTTTCTTGCTTGCCTGGCTTTCGAATCATAGTAAATAAGGGATATTTCTATTGTATGTGGAAATAAATGGCCGATACGGAGCATTGCGTTATATATCAAGAACAGAAACAGCACCTCTTTCATTGGCATAGCTTTTATAACCCGACCATCATTGATGTAGCCTGGTGTTGTATTTAACTTAAGTACCTTGATGTGCTCGAGTACTTTGGATGGGGAAATGCGTTTTATAGGAAGATCCATTTGAAACGGCGATTCAAGGAAAGTTCTTTTGATGTCCACGTTAGTCGATTTCGCAATATTATATTATCTTGTTTGAAGGTGATCGGCAAATACTTCCGCCTTGTCGAGATCGGTTCTGCACCATTCACTTCTGTCGTTTTTGATGGGAAGATTATGTGGTGGCTGTCGTTTGATGCGTCGCGTCAACTTCCAGATGTTAAGATTTTCTGTGTCAGCTTGCTTCAGCATGTCTTTAAACAGAGTGGATCGCTCAGAATTGAGAAGCTTTGTCGATCTGTTGGCAGCTCTGGTGTATGCTGCATTGTCCTAAGGGTTGATGACTACGTTGAAATATCCTACGAAGACGTCGTTTTTCTGCTACAAGTTGGATGACTTGCGGAGAAGATTTTGGTAGTGCTCGCTGATTGCCTGTCTGGGCCTAGATAACAATGTCTCTTCGTGAATTTTTTGTTAGTAGCTCCGCCGCATCATCAATATCTTCAGCTGAGTTTAGTATAATATTTAGTTAAAGTTTTGCTCTAGTAAAGTTTTGAAGAAGGTTAGATTTGCATCAGGAGGAAGTAGCCTAGTTATCGATGTGTGTGATGCTCGACATTCTAGTTGGATTATAAACGGCAAATGTTCCGAATAGAGCTCAAAGCTACTAATGATGGAAAGTTGTGTCTATGCAAATCCTCCGGAGACTGCAAAGTCAATTGCGCTTGGTATCCTTGTGATGTCATAAGGGCCAAAATATCCCAACTACTGTTAAGTACACAGTTCAGCAATCCTTTACCTCTAGGACATGCCCGAAGGTAACCCCAATGACGATGCTTGGCATTTCATTCCCAAACAACTATAAAGTTTGGTCCAAGTTGATTAAAAACGCCTGTAAACATATTACTGTTCCAGTAAAATATATGAAGCCAATATACAGCCGCAATCGTGATGTTACCTTCTTGTCTGTGTAGTTCGACTGAGGCCATTTGTAGTCGATCAAGACAGATTGGATCAAGTGATGTTTTATGCTTATATTGCGGAACCGCCGAGGGCACCATCCGTAGCCAATTTGTTTCAAGGTAAAGCGACTGCAAAAGTAAGATCACTTTTGAGCGGATCATAATATCTATTATTTGGGTTTTTTTAAATGCTTCAAGCTCGAGCGCTTTGTTGACTACTCCTTCAGCGTTTCATACTCCTATTGATACGTTTATGGACATCTTGAGGCCGTAAGGGCGGTAAGAAGTTGCATAATTTGTTTTTGCAAGTTCAAAAGTTATTTTTGCATGGCAATAAATTCTTCATATGTGAGATGTGATTTCTTGACACATGGTTTCGCTTTGGGTTTCGAGATCGCTGGGACTGTTCTTATTGTATTCTAGTTACTGAGGGCTTCGGAGCCCTGGTGATATTTGCATAGGATAGTCCTTGGTTAACACTGTTTGAAATTGATAGAGGGGATTCTGAGGCAAAAATTCTGTTAGAATTCGAATTTTTGTTAGCAATCATATTTTGCTTAGATGATTTATCTTTTTTGATAATTTGCAGTATGAACCTTGACAGTGTACACAAGTGGCTGGCAAGTTCGCTGGCCTCTCGCACTCAGTAGTGGAATGCTTTCCTCCACATTTGACATATCTGAATTTCTTTCAGCAAAATTTCTTTGTGTGCCCACAATCTTGGCACCTGTGGTATTGCACAAGGTCATCAAATCATCAAATTCAGACCTTCTAGCTGTCCCGGACCCATTTAGGAAGATCACGAAGACGCCGCGCTCCCCGATGGAGATAGAACAAACAACGGGTCGAACGGCGGTACCGCCAACCGTGGAGGAAGAGAATAGCGATGTAGATATGCTGGAAATAGACGGGCCTTCCACTCCATTTTTATTTAGCCCCCAATCCAAAAAGCGAAACATAACCGAGGGTGGAGCTGACTCCTTCAAAAAGCTTGGTTGGAAAATAGAAAAGTTGGTCGCTATGTTGGAAAACGGCAAAAGAAGATCTGTCCATCAGCATATGAGGGATACAATCGATAGTATTAGCCGACTGTATCTCTTGACAGTACATGAGATATCTGATGATGGGGAAACTGCTCCAGGGAAAATAACAAGAGAGAGTTTTGCGCATAAAACACCAGGCTTACGTGGAGCAAGCGCTCATACGTCGCCATTGACGTCGGGTGAACCACCCTAAAAGCACCATCCTGGCAAAACGGGGCTCCCACCAGGTCCGCGTGTAAAGGATAAACCAACGAAGGTATTGGTGCAACCTAGTCGTCAAACGGGAGGAGAAAGCATCGGGCCAAGGCGCCGCAGCTTGACCTATGGCAAACTGTTGGGAAAGCAAAGAAGAAAAACATGCAGATTGCTGGGTTCAGGAAGCATATAAAATCAGATGCTTTGGTTATCCATCGTCATGAGGAGGGAACCTATGCTGATATCTTGAAAAGGATGAAAGCCGACCCGAATTGTGGTGGCCTTACGGAGTCGGTATAGGATTCGTAGAACGTAAAAAGGAAAGGAAAGTAAAGAGCTAAAGACGAAAGGCGCGGAAACAGAAGAGCTGAGGGTTATGGTCAGTGGAACTCTAGGGCAAGATGTGTCTGTCAAATCTCTGAGCCAAAAAACGACGATAGAAGTCAGGGATATCGACGAAGTCACCACTAAGGACGAGATACGTAATGGTATATTGGAGCGGTTCAGAGAAGCTGATGTTCAGAGTTTGGACGTCACTAGTCTAAGACGGTCATATGCTGGCACCCAAACTACAACGATCTCTTTGCTGAAAAAGGCGGCCAATATACTCCTCAAGGCTGGTAAGGTGAAGATTGGCATTGAAGGAATGCTTTAAATGCTTAGAGTACGGCCATATATCTCGGTCATGCAAGAATGAGAATAGGTCAAGGTGCTGCATAAGGTGTGGCGGGGAGGGACACATTGCAAAAAATTGCAGTAGTAGCCCGAGATGCATGTTGTGTGCGAAGAAAGATCCGACGATGGCAAGTCACGTGGCGAGATGCAAAACCTGCCCGGTATTTATAGAGGCATTGAAAACCAGGAAGGTATGAAGGTAATTCAAATCAACCTGAATCACTGTCAAGCAGCGCAGGACTTTCTGCAAAGAACCATAGCGGAAGAGAAGGCAGACGTAGTTCTGGTAAGTGAGTGTTACACGAAGCGCAATGAGTCAGTTTGGCTTGAAGATACCGAAGGTGTTGCTGCAATATGGGCGTGTGGTTCATACGCATTCGAGGATGGTGGTACCCGTGCTGCTTACTTAGTTCGCATGAAAATCGGGTGCATAAACTTCTTCAGCTATTATGCACGCCCAAGCATGACAGCTTTAGACTTCGAGCACTTTCTCAACGAACTAGTGACGGAAGCCCGAGGTAGATCTCCAGTGATAATCGCAGGAGACTTCAATGCTTGGTCAATGGAGTGGGGAAGCAGATCTACCAACGCATGAGGCCAAACGCTTCTGGAAGCTGTAGCAAGCCTCGACATAGTTCTGCTCAATAGGGATTGTACGCCACGTATAGGAAAGCGGGAAGAGAGTCAGTCGTAGATATTACCTTTGCAACTAGCAGCGTAGAAACAAACACGAAGTGAGTGGTTAACGAAGGATGCACCCACAGCGATCATCAGGCCATGCTGATCGACATAAGGCGAGGTTCTAGAGTTGGGCAGCAACCTATAACTGAGCCTAGGTGGAAAGACACGTTGTTTGACAAGGAATTGTTCCTGTAAGTATTCCGAACACAAGAACTCTGCGTGGGGTCTTCCGAACCGTTGGCGGACGGATTGTCAAACATGCTGTCCCTACCCTGTGACGCTGCTATGCCTAGGAGAATCCAGGTTAGAAGCAGACCAGCATGCCACTGGTGGAATAGCGAACTAGGGGAGCTACGATCGGTTTGTCATCGCGCACGTCTTTCATGCAGCGTTCGAGAAGCTGTGAAAATTTCCAAAAGCGACTAGATGAGTTCAAAACGGCCAGACTTGCCTTCCAAAAGGCAGTCAAGTCCAGCAAACTGTTATGCCTTAAACAGCTTTTCGAGGAGTCCAATATAAGTCCTTGGGGCACAGCGTACAGGATAGTAATGGCGAGGGTGCAAGGTTGCAGAGTACCACAACCCACTTGTCCAGTAATGCTCGAGAACATAGTCAGAACATAGTCAGAACACAGTACTAGATGAAAGGTCTGATCAACGATCTCTGGATGGTATTTCCAGTGTTAGTTCCGAGGAACTGTCCCGTGCTTGCACTAAAATTGAGGATAGGAAGACTCCGCGTCTTGATGGAGTGTCGAATAAAGTCCTGAAAGCAGCTATTTCAAATGTTCCAGCTGTATTTATGAGGGTTTTCAACCAATGCCTTCACGACGGAGTATTCCCCAAAAGATGGCGGCATCAAGAACTGGTCCACCCAACGACCGATTTGTTTGGAAAAGATTGTCTGCAACAGACTTGAACAAATTGTGAGCGAGAATGGCACTCTCTCTGAAAACCAGTTTGGCTTTCGAAAGGGTCGCTCGACTTTTGACGCGATAAATAAAGTGGTTGGAATAGCAAGACAGGCAATGCAAGATGAAAGGTGGCTCTATGGTGATAAAGAGTACTGCGCATTCGTCACGCTGGACATAAAGAAAGCATTTAACTCTGCTAACTGGCTGCATATTAAAGGATCCGTCCGTAGAACGGGAGCGCAAATGTACCTCTAAAACATGATCAAGTCCTACTTGTCAGAGAAGTACTTGCACTACGATAGCAGAGATGGAAATAAAACCTACAGAGTTACTGTGGGGGTTCCTCAGGGTTCGGTCATTCTCGCGATTACAGCATGGCTTAGTTCTTCGAAACTGAGCAGAGCAGAAGACGGAGTTGGTTCTGATCACCAGTAGGAAACGTAGAGATCTGCTTCGTACGAGTTGGCGAGCACAAGGTACGGTCCAAGAAGGCTATAAGATACCTAGGTGTAATGCTGGATAGCAGGCTATCGTACAAAGAGCACCCGCTGTACGTGAAGGATAAAGCTGCGAGGGTCCAGAATGCCTTATCATGGATGCTTCCAAACATCGGAGGTCCTAAGGCAGTCATGCGCCGGATATTGTCAAGGATGGTGACATCCATCATGCTGCTCCCGTTTGGGTCACCTCCATCCCATTTTCATCGTATACACCTAATATTTTGAAAAGATTGCTGTCTGCACGATGAAAACTAGCTTCTCTATTAGGAACATTTTTTGATGTTGCTGCTAAGTTATCAGACTGTTGTTGATCAACTGTTCCTGATCTTAGATGCTTGCGTTTAATTGTTGGAGATTGGTTTGATAGCAGAGATTTCCACGAACAGGACGCAGTATTGGAATGCAGAGGAATCCACTATTATCTTATTGTTGTGACTAATAGTCCCATCAACAGTTGAGGGGCTTATAATCGAGCTGAATTTTTCGGACAACCCTCAATTTATCGTATTGCTCCGCTATATGTTAAGCTTTGATGTAGCTCAGAGAATGGGAGACTGAAAGCTTATAGTGCACGTGTTTGCCTTTAACGGAGTTTGGTTATATAGCACTTAAAGCTCGGAGCTTTATTAAGATTTTGATACACACTTGTTTTATTGTTGAATATACAATACGAGTATAAAAATAATATATTTATTACATCACTAGTTATTGGATTTGTCCATGGCTAATGATTTTTAAATTAATTTTATCACAACTAAATGCACACACTGTGTTCCCGATCATTTGATATAACGTCCGCACTCGACGCATGCTTATAAATCGATTTTTTTTTTTGAATGAAGTTCGTTAAAACGGCTTACTGAAATTGAAAAAAAGGGTATGTAACGAAAAATACTGACATGGTGTGACCCTTTTTGTGTGTAGGTGCATGCATTTTTTTGGTATTTTTGGCTTTGTGTGCGTCCATGTTTGCTATTTTTTGGGTGTGTCTGTGCATTATTCCAATTTTTCTTATTTTTGTCTGTGTGTGGTTGCATTTTTATCTACGCTTGAAGAGTATAAAAAATGTTTATTGTCTCGTTTTTTCTAACAAATAAACCATCCAAAAATTAAATGCAATACCTCAAAAAACATTTTCTCGCTTCTAAGACCAATTCGGACAATAGCAGTCGTTGGCCGAGTGAGCTAAGGCGTCGGTGCAGTATATGCACTGCATTAAAAAACAATATGCCATATGTGAGAGCTGGCGCGTCATAGGTTCGATTGCCAGTTCTTGCAAATCAAGTTCATTTTTTTTTATTTCTCGCTATTTGATTATTATTATTTTTTTTTTTACATGATGTTATGAAATAGATAAAACATACAAAATTGCAATATACATTTTTTGTTTTTTTTTTTTTACTATTTGACTTTTCCCTGTAGCATGCTCGGAAGCAATGGTCACGTTGCACCAGTTATGCGTCAGTAAGAGAGAGGAATTGAGAGGTAAGTATTTGTTTGCGCTCTTTGAACTGTCGAGATCGGAAATTGTGATAATGAAACGTCATAAAATTTTACAAAGTACAGTGAAGATATTTACTGTTGAACCAGTGCATTTAAGAAGATTTGTGTCAATTTTGAGTGGTGTTTACTGTAGTGGATCAAAGTGAAAAAAAAAATTATTTGTTATTGGCGTCATAAAGCAAATTAAGAAGAAAAGAAAACAAAGTGATGTGAGTGGTGCATTTATTTGATGTGTTTATTCTTTTTCATGTCCATTATCAATACGCGTATTAGGAATTCAGTGAGAATCTAAAATTATTTCGGCAAGTACAATTCATACTGTTTACAAGTGGCATAATTGAAGAGAGTGAGTATACAAAAAAATATGATAAAAAGTGCAGTTTTATATTTTACAGTTCTTTAATTATTTTTTAATTTAATAAAAGGAAATGTGATTTGAAGAGATTCTTTTTTTTTCAAAGTAGTGAACTGGTATTAGAACCGGTTAAATGGAATTGGTGCAGAACGGAATAAATAGAACCGATGCAAAAACGGTTCAATGTAATGCAGGCGGGGACAACTGATTCCTTGCAATGACATCACTATGTTAAAATCAACCGGTTCTTTGTACTGCGAGAACCATATACAGAACCGGCTAGTGGTGCAAAGTGGGTGGCACAGAACTGATTCCGAACCAATGCAACATAGTACAGGGTGGTTATAGATAAGGTATATGTGTTGATTTTTGTCTGTGTATCGGTTTATTTCTTCTTTTGGGCGCGTAAATCAAAATTCAAACAAAAAAAAAACTTACATTCTATTACTTATTTGTTACGTTAAAAATAAAAACTTGAATTACTGTAGAAAAAGGAACTTCGATCCGCCCATGTGCCCACGACACCTCTGACTTTTTTTTTAAAGTTTGTTTATTTGAGTCAGTCATTTAGTAAATGAGCGATATGTCATTCTATCCTTTGAAAATCATTTTAAATTTATTTAACTATTATACCCTTTCTACACAGTAGCGTAGCTAGGTCAGAAAGGGCCCCGGGGCAAAAATGAAATTGGGGCCCTATTTAAACTAAACTCCTTACCTTACTATTAATTGTTATGTGTAACACAGCAGATAGTATTTAGTGGTACTTCCTAATATAATATAATTCTTGTGAGAGTTTGTTTGTTTATTTCGCTTTCACATAAAAACTACCGAATAGAGTTCGACCTGGGTAAAGGATCCCGTGCGAAATCTCAGGCAAAGTTAGTAATAAATAAACAAGGAGTAGATTACAGTTAGTATTTATTTTACAATTTTTTTCTGGCTTTATATTTTGCAAAATCATCTATAACTACAGTTAAATCTAAATTTGATACCGACTTGTTTTCAATTTTCATCATCAAAACCCACTGGTAGCCTCTCTAAGCTTAAATGCACCACTCAGGCGTCTTAAAAGATTACACCCAAATGATCTCCTCACAAGGAGAGTATGAAAATAAAAAACTTATAATAATATTATAACATTATCATAAGCGTCTGTGACGGGCTCATCACTGTTTTCTAAATCACACCAATATTTTAAGGCGGATTCTGCTGTTAATGTTTTCCTATATATGTACATATGTAATAAAAAAAAAAAAAAGAAGAAAAAACAAATTAGTGAAAAGCCAAAGTATACTAATATTAATATTGGCTCTAATAATCTAAGTCCGGGGACTTACCTGCAATCGGTTGCAATAGGATTATCCCAGGCTAGAATGCCATATTGCGGCTTTTT
The DNA here is from genome assembly GCA_037043315.1 of Amiota communis. NCBI lineage: Eukaryota > Metazoa > Arthropoda > Insecta > Diptera > Drosophilidae > Amiota > Amiota communis. The sequence continues at coordinate 15,059 of JBAMAV010001307.1, forward strand.
ACGCAGGCAAGTTTGTTTAAAAAAAAAAATTTTAATAAAAACAAAAAACACTCAATTCATTTGGTGTTTCCATTGTCTTTCTTTCTGAGCACACATCAGCTGTTCCTGTCGCACATATGAGCATCACAGAGTGTCTCAGTTGGATCAAGGTGACCAGAATATATTTCCTTGTTATATTTCAACGGATTTTTTTTTTAAATTATAATATTAAAATATTGACGTCAATGATAATTGACAGCAAAGCGATTCTAAATTAAGAAAGTTAATTTAAAATTAAAGATGAGTATTCAAAGAACTCCACCAACAACACGCAGCCAATCTCAATTGGGAAACTTAAACTCTAATGTAATGCTTTCATGGAGCCAACAATGCTCAACTCCGAATCTTGTCTCTTTACAAAGCTCGATTACAAAAACAACACAAACAAGCACAACTACAACAACAACTACTAACTCCGCTATAACGAGTACCACAAGCTTTTCATAGGTACTATGGCAAGCACGCCTCGGAGCACCGAATCTGCGATCTCTCACCCCTTCAGCATATCATCTAACATAGCTTGAAATGATACTCCTATCGAAACTCCGCCAAATTCTGAGGCGAATGCATTAAAAAGTGGTCAGCGACAGATACAGGAAACTCCAAAAATCAAACCGGCAGTACAAATAAAGTGAAAGCTCAGCCCGCAAAATGCAAAGGCTGGGAACAAAGCTAAAATTAAACGCGTCAATACAACAAGCAAAGCAGAGAATCCATTTGGTACAAATAAGTTCCATTTGCTAAGTGGAAACTCAGATGTCCATACCATAAATTCTGAGCAAGGCACACTGAAAGTCAAAAAGTTCAAACCACCTCCAATATACATACGAGAGCAAAGCCCGAGTGCTCTCGTTCGAAAGATCACTCAACTCAGTGGCAATGACAGTTTTCACATAATATCTCTTAAAAAGGGAAATATTGCAGAAAGTAAACTGCAGATCTACACCGAAGAGAATTTTATGAAAATTTCTAACTATCTAATTGAGTCAAAAACAAGTCATTATACTTACCAATTGAAAAGTTCGAAGGGCCTGCAAGTTGTCATCAAGACATCGAATCTAATGTAGATACCAACGAAATAAAGAGTGCGCTGCTAGAAAAAAAATTTAAACCAAAAGTGGTGATAAACATCATCAACAGGCAAAAAGTATCGCAGCCCATGTTTAAAGTTGAACTTGAGCCAGAAAGCATGCCACTGAAGAAAAATGCAGTTCATCCTATTTACAATCTACAGTACTTGTTACATCGTAGAATTACTATGGAGGAGCCGCACAAGCGTAACACTCCTGTGCAATGTACTAACTGCCAGGAGTTTGGCCACACAAGAGCGTACTGCACGCTTCATTCTGTATGTGTCGCCTGCGGTGAACTGCACAATTCCACCAATTGTAACAAAGATAAAATGGATACAAAAATGAAGAAATGCAGCAACTGTGGCGGAAAACACACCGCAAACTATAGAGGACAAAAATAATTTTTAAGTACCAGGGTATGTCTTTTATAACACGAATCACCCGGATGGAAAAGCGCACGGTGGAACTGGTGTTCTGATCAAAAACCGTATTAAGCACTACCCGTTGGTAGGAATTGCGGAAAAATATATGCAAGCTACATCAATACGTCTGCAATCAAAACGAGGATATATTGCACTGTCGGCAGTTTATTGTCCTCCACGGTTTGCTATAACAGAGGCGCAATTCACGCAGCTATTCAACTCCCTAAGAGATCGCTTCCTTGCCGCTGGTGACTACAATGCAAAACACCCGCATTGGGGTTCCCGACTGGCAAACCCCAAGGGAAAGAAATTGTACAACACGCTTATTTGTACACATAACAAATTAAACGATGTCTCCCCGGGTAAGCCTACATACTGGCCAGCAGATCCTAAAAAAATACCGTATTTGATAGACATCGCCATTACCAGAAGGATTCCTAGAAGCTTAGTAACAGCAGAAGCTCTTGCAGATTTGTGGTCGGACCACTCTCCAATCCTCTTCAGCTTACTAGAGTACCCTCAAATCAGAGAGTACCCCTTGCAACTAACTTCAAATTAGACCAACTGGCTTAAATACAGGAAATACATTAGTACCCATATCGAGCTGAGCCCAATGATAAGCAACGAGTATGATATTGAAAAATCCGTCGATAACCTAAGTTAAATTCTTACTGAGGCAGCCCATCATGCAACTACTCATGTACCACCAGCACTGATATCCTATAATCACAACATAACCAATAGGCACATAGATAGTCTTGTCGCAAAGAAGCGTCGCCTACGAAAGGAATGGAAAAACGTAAAGTCTCCTATCGCTTAAGAGTTGCAACTCGTGAACTTAGCAAAGCCTTAAAATATGAGGATCAGCTCGCTCAGCGCCAATATATCACCTACAAGCTCAAAATTCCCTTTGTGGAGGGCCCAAAAATGCATAAAACCGCCAGTTAATGTTGACATGCCAATAAGGGATAAAAATGTTAAATGGGCGAGGAGTGACGAAGAGAAAGCAAAAACTTTTGCACTGCACCTTTCAAATGTCTTCCAACCAAACCCACCTACTAATAGTTTCATGCTACCTTCCGATCAGTTGTATCCTGAAACCTTTCCCATTAGAATTCATCCATTAGACACAAAAAAAGTTATTACAGAGCATTTAAACCCAAAAAAGGCGCCAGGGCACGACCAAATCACGCCCAAAATGCCAATGGAACTACCGGGCCCTGCAATAAAATATATCACTAGAGTCTTTAATGCGATGTTGCAGTGTAGGTACTTTCCAACACACTGGAAGAAATCGGTCATAATAATGATCCCCAAACCATGGAAGGAGTTCCACAAGGAAGCGTTCTTGGGCCGTTTCTTTATGTGTTGTACACATCCGACATACCAACGGACACTCAAATCACACTATCTACTTTTGCAGATGATACCGCAATATTAAGTAGATCTCGTTGTACGATGTATGCAACATCAGTTTTGGCAAGCTATCTGTCACACGTCGAAGAGTGGTTAGCCAACTGGCGCATAAAAGTGAATGAGCAAAAGAGCAAACACATTACCTTCACACTCAACAGAAGCACTTGCCCTCCACTAACTCTAAACAATACTTTGATTCCACAAGTAGTTAACGTTGTGTACCTGAACCTTAACTGGAGCCCATTGGTTTTTTAAAAACGAGCGATTACATATAGATCTTAATATACCAACAGTAATAAATGAAATAGCCAAAATAAAACTTACTTATGCTTAGAAACTAAACACGCACCGGAATCCATTAGCAAAAGCACTCACTCGACTAATGTCACAGACACGACTTAGGAGAAATGACCTACCAGCCCAACTTAAATTATAAGGGCACTTAGTACATACATTCCCTCCAACTGGAGGTGAAGTAAAAGTAATAAACAAGAAATTTGGTTAAGATTCTATTACTTATTGTTAGTCTCTAAAGAAAGAGAAGATCTAATAAATAAAGAAAAAAGTAATAAAAAAAAAAAATTTCTGTAAAATCGATGTTTTGTTTTCACATCTGCTAAAGCTCTACTTGCCTTGTCTACATCGATATTGCGTGTTTGCAAAATTTTGGATGCATAATTGATATCACTCAAAATCTGATGCATGAACTCACACAGCAATACGAACTCGAAATTTAGCATTTTTGTTTTAATGCATTGTGCTTCGCTACGCTCATCCTTATTGGAACTTTTCAGTTCTACTTCTGATAATGCCTTGATTACATCAAAAAAACGAAACTTTACTGCACACATCATATTAACTCTACTAGACCATCAAGTCAGATCAAATTTTTTAAAGATTGATTTCTGATTTGCCAGTGAATTTTGACAGTAGATCCCAACGCTTAATGCTATTCCCAAAAAAACTATATAAGTCTTGAATCGTTGCGAAAAAAGTCTGTATCTCCAGACAATTACAAACGGCATCATTTATCACTAAATTCAAATTATAGTATTTGTAGAAGGTTGAGTAAAAAATTTGTCTATTTTGGCCAATTTCTGTTCACTCTCTTCTTTTTCCTAGCGTTGCTTTCGTTTAAACGCACCACTGGGTTTCCTTTTTTTGTCCGTGATTTTACTTATTTAAACTTATTTTACTTTATCAGTAGATTATTTTAACACTTTAATACAAAACTTTGCAAACTATGACTATTATTATTATGAAATATTGTAGAAAATAAAAAAAGTAATTTTAAATTGAAATTAATTGAGTGAATTAGTCAAAAATTTGTATTCATTATTATTATTTTATTTTTCGACATGGCGGCCGAGGTCCCCTAGAGCTCAGGGGCCCGGGGCACTGCCACGTCTTGCCCCAACGTAGCTACGCCACTGTTTCTACAGTGAGTAAAAAGTTGAGCTCTGAGAACACAAGCAGAACTCTGTGTTCTGACAACAACAACAACTTTTTGTAATTTTTTGGTCATGTGCTTCATTGAACAGCTGATGATGGCACATAATGTTTTTAAATAAATTCAAATTGTTAATTTGTTTTGAGAAATTCTGTTGCAAGAACTATTTGCATATTCAGAAAAATGTTTTTAATCATGTATTTTTCACAAATTTTCCGTTTTAATTTTGCCATCGTGCGCGCAGAGCTACACGTGTGTGTATAACCAAAACAAAGAACAGCTGTTCAGAACACACCAGAGCTCACTGTGGATGCAAAACCAGAACTCTCAACTTTTTACTCACTGTAGTAAGGCTATAATTTGCAAAAAAAAAAATCATTTTAAGTATTGGCTCCCTACGCAAGCGCTCAAGTTTCACGGAAAGGCACGACTACTCTAGGGATAAGTTTATTGAATAATGTGTATTTTACTAAACAGTTTTCAAGAACTGTGTTGAACACAAAATAGCAAGGAGTACATACATATTGTCATTTGTGTTATTTCCCCCCCTATCTCTCACTATATGTATATCTGTGGCAATAAGTTAAAGTAGATTAAATCTATCTTTGAGATATTGCCCATTTGTTGTAAAATAATTCCTGTTTAGTCTTATTTCAATCTTTTAAATCTTAAATACACTAAATTAAAATGATATGGCTATGTTTCTAAGCCATATTTTTCTAAAATTCTTTTGTCAAATACACGTTTTGTACCCATTTCACACTGAGCATCCAATATACATTTCTCGAATGCTGCATTGAATGCTACATCCGTCAACAACAACAACAACAGGGAAAATGACGTAATTTTGTAGTTGTTGTTGTAGTAGAAAATGTACATTCGTTAAGAATGCAACTAAAAAGCTGTTTATGAAATTAGTCACTCTATCCATTGCTGGGTAATTGTTGCTGTTGTTTAGGTCATTTTCGATTTTCTTTTTCTTTTTTTTGTTACGCGCCAACATTTTTTTAAAGATTTTAATGAAATAAGTATCACGAATGAAAAAGGGAACTGCAAGAACTATTTCCATACAAAGCAAGATTTTCTAAATTACGTATTTTGTACAAATTTTTTGATTTACTATAGCCAAAGTTCCACGTGTGTGTATAATCAGAACAAAAAACAGCTGTTCCGAAAATGCAAAATGCAATGTGAACACTTTGTGTGAATGCGGATGTGGATACTCAGTGTGAAACCACTATTGAAGTGGTTAATAATTACTTCGTTGACATGACGCTCAAATCGTTTGCATTAGTGATGGCAAATTAAATGTATTAATCGATTATTTGATAATATGATTAATTGAAAGGCAACGATTATTAATTGCAATTAATCACGACAAATTAATCGATTAACCAATAGCTCAAAAAAATGTTCTTTTGCCAGTGAATTTTTCTACGTATGCGACAAAATTAATCGATTCGATATTTTCGGTTAACATTGGAAATTTTCTTTAAAATACAAAAATAAATAAATAAATCTTGTCTGAGTGCCAAATGTGAAAACAAGTGATTATGATTGATTATTAAAATTAAGCGGGTCATTTATTTAAATAAAAAGAATCATAGCACTATTATTTGGTTAATTAAAAAAAAAACAAGAGTTTTGATAGGCGCTTAGTAGTTCATCTGTTATGGTTTTTTCGTAGGGGCTGCCCCCGCTTTGGATAAAAGCCATTCCGATGGGACGGAAGTTCCAATTGAAAAACAAAACTTATTGGGGGTACACGGTTTTCTTTCCAATCGTCAACCACATTACGTTTCAACTCGAGGACCAGAGCACTGAGGAAGAAACTAAGTTTGACTAGAGGTTGCTCTAACTCATCGTCCTTTCTTCTTCGTTTGTGGGCCAAAGTGTTATGATGAGCCGGCCCATACATCAAACTCATTATCAAAAAACAATAAATTAGTGGTGTCGATTATTTAAGAAATAATCGTTTATTTTGCCAATTTATCGAATACAATTTTCGATACAATTAAATCGAATGTGAATGAAATTAATCAATTAATCGAAATTTTTCGATTATTCGTGCCATCACTAGTTTGCACGAATTTCTATATAACGAATATCGAATTTTGTGCTAATGTTTTCTTGAGGCAGTCGACATCGGTTATATGCATAAAATATTATGTGGTTTTTTCAATAGAACAAGTTTTTTTTAAAAATCACATTGAATAAAACAATATATAAATGTAAATTACTTTTCTTGATTTTGAATAACGATTGTTCAGTACATAAATCACAAATTATTAAAAAAAGTTAAAAAAAAGCAAAATAGTTCTACCACATGGCAACTCTTATGAAACAACATTCTGAAATTCAAATCGAAATGACGTGGACTAAGACTGAACTGACCGTCTAAAAGGGCCTTAAGTGACTACATGACATTTGAAAACGATTTACAAAACCGAATTCGATTCTCATATGTGAGTTTCGTCAACTCGATTCGTGTGAAATTCGTTTTGCAAAAATGTTTATAATACGTTTTTCGTTATATCGAAATTCGTGCAAACGATTTGAGCGTCATGTAAACAAGGTTATTGTTGATTATTGAATTCTCTTAAACTTTAGTTGAATCATAGTTTGGAATTGACAGCTCTCTGAAATGAAGTTATTTTATGATTTATCTCTTTAAGTTATCTTAAGCTTTTTAGAGCGAAGCTCTTTCATGCGCGTTGCGTCATGAGTGAAATTTCAAAAAATGAGGCTAAAAATGAAATCGTCAGATTTTTTTCCTTCAAATGTTTACAACAACAACATTCAGCTTGTATTTTTTTACATATTTATTATTATTATTATAATGAAGCCATTTAGGCAGAGACAGCCCAATGTACTCAATGGCGTAGTGGTTAGAAAGTGAGACTGGCACACCGAGGGCATGGGTTCAAATCCTGCACTGCGTGTTTTTTTTTTTTAATATTTAAAATGATTTTTTAAATTTATTTTGTGTAAATATAAAATACTAGCTTTGCCCAGCCATGCTTTGCTGTGGCCTCTCAAACAACAAATAGAAATTTGAAATGATTTAGTTTTGCAAACATTATGATGATAATGATCAACAAACAAAAAGTAAAGCAATAATAAATATTAACAGTATTTACGAAATTCGTAAACGACACGATCATTGAAAATACCCATACACACTCTCACTCATACACAGTAACACATTTCAAAAAATGAGACTAAAAATAGAATTGTCAGATTTTGAATTGAAACTTCTTTAGAGAGGTGTATGGTAAGTCCAAGAAAGTGTTACAGAAAACAAATGTAATGATGCGCTTGAGAGACGTAGAGGGGGGATACACATTGCTCATTGGCTTGTTCGTCTGCAGTGTAGATAATGAATGTTTATGCATGAGTAAGAGAGAGATAAAAAATGATTTACTGATGTGAGTTTACTTTACGAAAGAACGTACGAACAAGTGACCGAATAACCGAGCGAGTGACCACCAGCCGAAGATGCTTTTCTCTTTCTCTTCAATTTGCGTTTGTTGAGAAGGGAAGTGTGCGGGTCGCTCACTGATCGTGATACGGAAAATCAAAAACTATGACTTTGCTTATGTTGTTGTTTGGTTTTGTGCACAACATATCAACAACAACACACCCACAATTACTACTGTTGCATTTTCGCTCTTCTCTTTAATCATACGTGCTCATGGAGTGAGCAAATTTCATTCGTGCTTTTCATTTGTGTGTGCCCCACACGACGCCGATCTCGCATATTAATTTGTGTGCATGTCGCTGAGACTTTGCAGTTATATGCCATATAAATACGTTATTTTAACCAATTCTTTAAATTAATAATTGTAATATGCTTTCAAATCTAAAATTGCTTCTTTAATAATGGAATAATTGAATAATATTGTAGAACACAATTCTAGTAATTATTTAAAAACTTGATTCCTAACATTTTGTGCAGCAGTTACACTTCAATAGCTTGTAATGGTGCCCCACTTTTACTTGCTTACTTTTTTTTTCCTTAAAATGTTTACAACAAAAACATGCAAAGAACCAGCAGGTGTTTATTTTTTTACTAGTTGTCCCGGCTCGTGTTGCTACGCCCTCGCTGAACTAAATTTTAGTTTTTACACTCTTCATTTTATTAATTTTTTAAGGTATTGCTAAGGTTGCACTCGGGTCGACACCCTTCATTGATGCACCTTGTTATGTACGACATTTTTTGTTTTGTCGTAAGGTGCGAGAACGAACAAACAAATAATTTGCCGACACGTGAACATGCTACGTACAATCGACCGTGAGAGAAACATGCATTTTCGAGATTTAGGCCGCTGACACTCAAGGATTGGCCTTGGGACTTGTTGATCGTCATGGAAAATGCAAGACGAATCGGAAATTGAATTCTATTAAACTCGAATGACATATCACTCCCGTGAAGAGAATAATAAAGAGTCAGTTTGAGTTGGGTAAGCAAAGAAGACGGACGCGTGAGCATTTAATTAGCTCCAATAATCTCAGAAGTGGGATAAAGAAAAAACAAGTAATTTTTTTTTCTATCCTTGCGTTATTTTGTTTTCGGCTATGACTTCTGTTTGTGCTGACAAGTATTCAGCTGGTGAGTTGCGTGTGTGGTGCAAGGGATTAGGATTGTCCACCATTGGGACCAAGCACTCGTTGGCGGCGCGTATTAGGGACGTGGAGGATCGCGGTGAGCTGGTGGAATTCTTAAATGAACGGACAACGAATGCAGCAACAAAGGAAGAGACAATAAGATGGAGCGCAAATGAATATACATCAGATTAGAAAAAGGAAAGAACATATGAAATAGAACAAATGAAAAAGAAACAGCAGTGGAACGTAAATGAATGTACGTCAGATCAGACAAAGGAAAGAACAAATGAAACAGAACAAGTGGAAGAGAAACAACAGTGGAACGTAAATGAGTGTACATCAGATCAGATAAAGGAAAGAGCATTTCACATATTGCTGCCTTAAAGAAAACGCACAACATTAGTGAGGGCAAATTTCGGTTAATACTTTTTGGGGAAACAAAAGGAAAGGCACAAGAGTGGTTGCAGTCAAAGCCAGAATATGCGTGTGAAGCTGTTGATTGTGGTTTGGCAGAGATGGAAAAATTCTTCCCGGCAAAGGAAATTCGGGTTATGTTGCGTCAGAGGTTTGAGGCGCGCAAATGGCGTACTGAAGAACCGTTTTCAACATACTTTGATGACAAGATAGCTCTGGCCAACAGCGTGGAAATGTCGGAAAGCGAAGTCGTTGAATATGTCATTCATGGTATTCCAGATCGCCAGTTGCGTGTGAATGTGAACATGCAGCGATTTAAGTCTAAAGACGACTTGCTTTCGGCATTCGTCAATGTAAGGTTGACGCCAGTGTCTCCAACGCCACGAAATGTTGTTGTTGTGGAAACTAAGGTGACCAGTACATGCTACAACTGCAACTGCTTGGGTCACTTTGCCGCTGAGTGTAGGAAGCCAAAGCGGGAAAAAGGAGCTTGTTTCGTCTGCGGTGAAATGGGTCACCGTGCTGCAGCCTGTGACTTCAGTAAGAAGACGTCCCTTGGTGTGCAGGAAAATTCTGATTATGTAAGGTATTTTAATATTAAATTTGAAGGTTGTACTAATATTGTGTTAACCCTAGAATACCTCATAGACTTAGGAAGCCCAGTAAGCCTTGCTAGAAGTTCCTATGTTCCAGGCAGCGCTAGGTTGATGTCGGCATCTGGTGTTAATTTTTATGGTTTAAATAAGAGTGAATTAAATATCCGTGGAAAAATAATGGGATTTATTAATGTTTTGAATAAATTTGTAAAACTGGAGCTATTAATTGTTCCTGATGAGTCTATGAGTGCTTCTATAATTTTGGGTAGAGATTTTTTAAGACTATGTGGTGCTAAGATTGTGTGGCAGAATGAAGGTGGCATAGATAAACATAAGTATATTAGATAACAAAACAGACCAGTGTAGTGAATTAGTTTGCGAAGATGATTTTGAAGCGAAAATTTTGATGATTGATTATGTAACAAATGATAGGAATTATTCTGTTGGACAGGCTCCAACGTTTGCAGAGAAAGATAATTTTGAAAAGTTGTTTAGGAAATATTACCTGGAAGCTGATCGACCAAACGAACCACAGGTGAAATGAGAAATGAAGATAGTGGTTAATGACACTAAACCATTAGTTGCAATCCTCGTCGTCTTTCATATGCAGAGAAGGGTCAATTACAAAGCTTACTGGATGAATATAAAAGTTAAGGGTACATAAGTTCGAGTGAGTCGGAGTTTGTGAACTTAGCATGTGTCTGGATTGCAGAAGTTTGAACAAATCGACTGCAAAAGACAGCTACCCAATCCCTTTGTTTGACGATTTATTGGATAGGCTCGTGGGTAAGACGATTTTTACCAAATTTAATCTAAAGAATGGTTTCTTTCACGTTTTTATGCATGAATTCTTAAGGATGCCTTTTGCCTGAAGAATGCGCCTTCTATATTCCAAAGGTTCATTAATAAAATTTTCGTGGACATGATAAAAGAAGAGGTTATTGTATATTTAGACGATATGATGATTGCGACTAAAGATGTGAACACACACTTAGCTATTTTGGAGGAGGTCTTTGATAGGTTAGTGAAAAATAAACTGGAGCTAAGGCTTGATAAGTGTGAGTTTTTTAAAACAAGCGTGAAATATTTAGGTTATAACATTACTGGTGGTGGTATACAGGCTGATGAAAAAGGCTTAGAGACAGTTAAACATTTTCCGGTTACAACCAAAACTAGTGAAGTACAAAGTTTCTTGGGACTTTGTTCCTATTTTCGTATGTTTGTCCAGGATTTTTCGGTTATTGCAAAGCCACTGCATAATTTAACAAAGAAAGACAAGACGTTCAGTTTTGGTCCAGAGGAGTTAAAAACGTTGGAGTTCCTTAAGTGTAAACTAGTAGATTCACCAATGTTAGAGTTGTACAGCCCAAATGATGAAACAGAACTGCTTGCGACGCGAGTTCCATTGGTTTTGGTTCACTTTTATTACAAAGGAAAAGTGATGGGAAATTACACCCTGTTTTTTACTTTTCTAAGCGCATGACGGATGCCGAGTCAACATATTATAGCTTTGAACTCGAAACTTTGGCCATAATATACTCTTTGAAGCGTTTCCGTGTATATCTAAAAAGGATAAGATTTAAAATTATAACTGACTGCAATTCACTAACAATGACTCTTGGCAAAAGAAATATTCGTGAAAACTATGATTATGTGCTGGAACACAGGGCTGGGAAGAGGATGCAGCATGTAGATGCATTAAGTCGCTGTACGAACATAATGGTGGTTGAAACTAATTAATTTGAAGAAAATCTTGTGATATGTCAAGGCAGGGATGAAGATGTCGAAAGGATAAAGTCAATGTTAGAAACATCGTAACATAACCTCTAAGAGATGCGCAATGAAATAGTTATAGGAAAGAAAAAAATGGAGCATTGTTGTTTTACGTCCCGAAAGACATGGAAACGCAGGTCCTCTTTAAGTATCATGACGATTTAGGACATGTCGGTGTAGATAAAGTGGTTGGGGTAATTTCAAAAACGTATTGGTTTCCAAAAATGAAGCAGAAAGTAGAACACCATATAAAGAATTGTATGAAGTGTATCGCGTTTTCGTCGATAAACGGAAAACAGGAAGGTATATTCACAATATCCCTAAAAGTACTACCCCTTTTGAAGTGATACATGTAGACCATTTTGGGCCAATAGCAGTCATGGGAAACACAAATAAACATATTCTTTTAGTTGTCGATGCAAGTACAAAGGTTGTGAAATTATACGAGACGAAAACGACAAAGTTAAGCGAAGCGATATGGTTTTCTTTCCCAAATTTCTGGCATAAAGTCGAAAAATTTTTGGAAACAAAACGTAAGTTATATTAAGTATTCTTAAAATACATACTTCAGGTATAATGAATTCAGAAATATTTTTGAAAATATGGCAACCTTTACATTTTAGCAGACTTTCAAAGTTAGATGTTCGATCAGCTGCTTGTTGTAGTAAAACAGACGCGAATTTTTTGTCTCACTTTGTGCTTATTCAAATTTAACACGTGCGATTAAAAAGTGAAAATTAATAACGGAAATGAAAGTTCAAGGTATGTTAAACGTAAAAACAGAAAAGAAATTTTTTTGAAGTTGTTAAATGTTATTTCTGTGTACTGTTTTGTTTTGTCCTAAAATAGAAAAAACCTAACCAACGTGTCCGTGTATTGTGGAGTGAAAACTAACTTTCTGCCAATTTGTGCCAAAATCATGTTGCTAATACTTTTTGCGACTTTTTGCGACTTCTCTGGATATCTTTCAATTTACAGTTAAGTTTGAGTTCGGCCATGCAACGCTCCTTGATGTTTGGAATGACAATAATCGGAAAACAAGTGCAATTGCAAGTTGGTTTTTTGAGGAACCCCATTAATTTCAAATAAGCAATGAGAAAAGAGATGAAATACACAAAAAAATTGAAAGCTTTGAACTCTTTATTAAAAAAAAATTTCCAAAATCTAGTCGCAACATAGGTAAATTCAAGGCAAAGCATTCAAACTGGCTTGCCTCCAGCATGATAATTAAAATTGATCGTCATCTTGAGTCCGCTGATATAGTTGGTCGCCCGAAAATTTCTTATGATAACGCAGGTTCTCGGTTGAAAAGAGAATTTGCTGCAGAACTTTCCAAAGAGAACAATAACTCAACGCCTTTACTCATTCACGCTGCTACAGTTTCAGCAATAAAATCAAAAGATAAACATATGACTTTTGTTTTGAAAGAAACTGCGAATATGGAAAATATAAAGCAAGTTAAAAGGAAACTTATTGCAGATGAACCTACAAAAATGTCAGTTGACAACGCGTTGGCATTTTTAATTGAAAATGGATTAACAAAAAGTCAGTATATTAATATGAAACAGCACACAAAAAAACATGGTTTTGATATATACCCACCATATCCGGATGTGCTAAAATGTAAATTACAATGCTGACCTCACGATATTGTTTATACCGAAAGTAAGGTGCATGTGTCCCTACAAAAATTGTTAAACCATACAGTTTATCGCATATTTAAAATGCAACAGGAGGTCTTAGAAATACTTCCCAACGTGGTGCACTGCAAGTTTCTTTTAAGCTATGTGTTCGATGGTTCCTCTGGTCACAGCATGTACAAACAGCGCTTTGGCAGTCTTCCACTTATTTATTTATTTACTCAATGACAAAAAACTGTCAGCTTAAAAATAAAAAACAAGAGATATAAAATCAAACAATTACACTTAATACAGAGGTAAAAATATAATATGAAATTGAAATAAAATAAAAATAAATTAATTATAAGAGAGAGAAACAAAACTGAGTTAAAAATAAAAATATAATAACATAATATAAAACAGCAGCCTCTAACCCGATGAGGGAAGTTTATTTGCAACACTAGCGAGCTATGCCAGAGGCACTTAAGCTACACAGACGGTACAGCTGATCAGCAAAATCCAGTGCATCCAGCCAGTGAGGTCATGAATCCCGTAGGCAACTAAGAATGATTGCATTTATTGATTCCGGAGATAATTCAGGAGAGAGAACATGATAGCACTTATTATATTATGAGCATAAAACTCTGAAAGGATCATGAAGGGCAAAGTAAGTAGTGCATCTATTTAGCACTAAAGGGACAAAACCTTGATTAACAAATGAAGTAAACTGAAGGAGGTTAGTGGTTGCGGACCTGCATTTTACAAATCCATGCTGTGATGAAGAAATAACTGCTTTACAGAAATGTTACAAATTCGTTATGAGGACCTTTTCAAACAATTTTGAGATAGCGGACAGTTTAGATATGCCCCTATAATTTGAGATATCAGATTTATTTCCTTTTTTATGGAGGGGAATAATTAAAGATTCCTTCCAAATAGGCGGAAATGAAGATTCCTGTGATAAGTGATAAGCTAAAAAGCTTAAATAACGGCCTATACAGGGAGTTTGCACACCGTATAAGGACACAACTAGTGACATTATCTTGACCAGGAGAATAAGAAAATTTCAGGGATCTTAGATTATGAAGAATATTCACCTCATCAAGTTCAGGGGTTCTGAAATTGTTAATTGTGTTAACATGATAAGGGTAGGAAGTACCAGAAAGTGTTGCTAAAGAAAAGGTCGTTTGGAAAAACTTTCCGAATAAGTCAGATATTTCAGGATCATTTGATGCATGCAAAATATCTAAAAAAAAAGAAAAAAGAAATAAAGCCGATTTGCGCTTAGCATTAACAAAATTATAAAACCGTTTGGGATTACTTGAAAATTGCAACCAACAACGGATAAGATAAGTGTTGTAGCAACGGGCATTAAGAGAGAGAAACTTATAACGTGCCACACAAAATCTATCAAAATCACAGGAAGACCCAGAGATTTTAAATTTTTTTATAGAGTCTAGACGTTATGTTTCTTAAAGTGGAGAGCTCACGCGTAAACCAAGGTGGTTTATACGATCCTTTTGGTGCATTCATTAGAGGAATACATTCAACAAAGGCAGAGTACAATATGTCATAAAAGAATTTAGTGGCCACGGACAAATCGGTACAGCTGTAAAGAAAGGACCAGTCAATCTGTGCAAGTAGAAAATTAAGTGACTCAAAATTCGCTTTGCGGTAACAAAGATGCCGGTGAAGAAGAGGTGTAGTCTGTACAGTATCATGGTTTGTAAGACAGAGGGATGATAATGGTCTTCAGGAAGAGACAAGGGAGGGGTTTAGACACAACAGGGACAGTACTATCATTACACCATACTAAATCTAATGACCTATGAAGATGATTTACAACAAAATTCATTTGGAAGAGAGAAAGATCGATCAAGCTATCAATGAAAACATGGTTTCCAGAGGGATCAAGGTAACTTGAATGTCCGAAAAAGAACCGAGAAATGGTAGATAAATTAACATCACCCAGAACGACCAGGATATCACGATCACGGACAAGTTTGGAAACTGACTTAATAGCCTCATAGTGATGCGTATAAGTTTCTAAACTCGAACCTGGAGGAATATGAGAGCACGTAACAAAAATCGCAACATGGGGAACGACTATTTTGGCGCAAATAAATTGAATATCAGCAGGCAGAACAACTTGAATAACTTCAGAACGAAAACTTGACTTAACTGCAACAAGAACACCACCACCACGACGAAACTGGCGATCCTGTCTATAAATTACAAAATGATGACCAAGGACTTCATTATTAAGAACATTAGATGTAAGCCATGTCTCAGAAAAAACAATGATATCAGCAACAAAAGGAAAACTATCCCTATACAAATTATTAAGCTTGATATGTTATGGTGATATATTGAAGGCAGGAAACTAGTTTTTTGGAGCCGAACTAGTAGCCGAAGAAGAACTAGTATGTAACGGCAGCCTTATAGAACTAGACCTATTCCTTTTCTTCTGTTTAAATTCATGAACTACCATATTTGGAGACCAGAATTTAGGATTGCACAGTTCATTGAACAAATCGAAAGGTACGCTAATTTTAAACGACGAGATTTCCCTGGGCTGTGAAAAATTGAATTTCTTCACACTAACCATCATATTAGACATGGACTCAATATACCTGTTAATGTCATCACAGGTAGTATCATAAGAAAGTCTAGAAACAAGATAGGTGGTGAAACCACATTCAATGAGTTGCGGTCATCATCGAGAGATGTTCTAAAGTAAGGGGTGGAGAAGCAGGTCTGGACTGCATAGCGGAATTGATGGCAACGGTTTCAATATTCTTATTATTCCCAGTATTATCCACAAAAGTGCTAGATGATGATGGAAAAGCGGGTCTGGACCGCTTGGAGGCATTGGTGGCAACAGTCTATATATTGTCCCCAATGGAATTCGACGAAGGAGGAGAAGTGGGTCTAGACCTCTTGGAGGAAGACATTGCAGAAGAGGGTGGAATTACCTGTATTACAGGGAGCACAGGTGTTGAGATAGGATCGCCTGGAGTAGCAATCTTTGAAGGAACAAGAGGAATGTTAGAAGGAAGTTGGGGGGCAAGCGTGGTCACCCATTGGTGAAGGTGACAATAAAAGAAAGGGAGTGGGCGAATCGAACTGATAATTACTTAGTAATTCAGTGCCCGAATCAAAATCAAGCGATAGTTGCTTTTCAGCGCTATTTAACTTAATAAATTTGCCACGTATACTCCGTTACATTGAAGCAAAATCAACCTGGCGTTTGGAACAGGATGGGCAAGACCATGTCAACTTACCACAAACAGATTTAGCTCTACTAAGTATTCTTCACTCTTCGTTGTCCCATTAAAACTGGTAAATGAGATGCAGGAGTCTATTTGGTTCAAAAAGACTCCGCAATCAGTTCGGTTTTGCCGCCCTTTGCAAATAGAGTTTGTCAAAGAAAGTACCGCCCTTATATTAAAACAAAAGGAAAATTTGGATTCTCAGATAAGCAACCTGCAAAAATATTTGTATAATCGCAACGGAAAAGAAATATTTGTAGAATATACTGAACAAATGACAGTTATTGATGGTAAAGTCTTGAATATATTGACAGGAACCAATTCTTGTTAGTCTTGTCCAATCTGTGGGGCAAAACCAACGCAGCTATATAATATAAAAGATTTTGACTCGATAGCTTTCAAGGCTAAGGCACATAATCTTCAATATGGAATAAGTCCTCTACATGCTTGGATCCGCTTCTTCGAGTTTGTATTAAAAATCTCATATAGAATTGAGCTTAAGAAGTGGCACGTCAAGAGCTACGACAAACCTCAATTGGCGGCAAGAATATTCAACAGAAAATAGAGGAAATGGGCGTTCATGTGGACGAACCGAAACAAAATGGCAGTGGAAATACCAACGACGGAAACACGGCCAGAAGAGCGCTTTCTAATGCAGTACTGTTATCATCGATATTAAACATGGATTACGAAACTCTACAAAATTTTTATATCATTTTAATTACAATTTCCTGCGAGTTCGAAATAAACTCAGAAAAATTTAAAGCCTTCTGTGCTAATACTTTCAGGGCATATCAAAATAAGTATTCTTGGTATCCTATGTCACCAACTGTACATAAAGTGTTGGTACATGGACACCACATAATAAATAGTTGCATAGTTCCTGTTGGCTGCCTTGGGGAACATCCGTCCGAATCCCGAAATAAATTATATAAGAGCGATAGAAGGGGCCATGCAAGAAAATGCAGTCGACTAGACAATATTACAGATGTTTATAATAGAGGCATGGATAGTTGTGATCCCCTCTTGTCCAGTCTCTGTTTGAAAGAACGCCTAAATAATAGCAAAAAGAAAAGAATACTAGCAGAAATTGTCGCTTTGTTGCAACCACCATCTATACAGGCAAGTGATATAAATGATGATGCTGATCCAAACACAGGACTCGTCAGATCATGAGGATGACGGACAAGATGAACTAGATGCTATTTCTCTGGAAGAAGAAAATTTTGAATTAGATTACAATTATGTACACCTGTGCGGTAAGTAACATAGCCGAACTGATTTAACATTATGTTAAATTTATCTTAATTTTCAGCACGAAGAAATTACAATTTAAAACATATCAATGCAACAAAAGTGAATAAAATAATATAATATGTATAATAATATTGTATAATATAATATAATGCATAAAATAAAGTAACAAAAAATATTAGTAGCAGTCAGTTATATTTAAGTGCACATGCCTGTAAGAATGAATATGTACGTAGCTGTCATATTTCAGTGCACATGACTGTATAAATGAATATCTATTAAAGAACATTTATTGTATATAATTGTAACGAGAGAGCGTAAGAGCATGCATGTATAACAAACAACCGTTGGTTCTCTCGCTCTCTTGCTTGGTCGATTCAAATCGACGCGCATGTTCTTGTACAAATCGTAAGCTAAGCAAGAGAAAAAGAATAAAGAAGAATGTATTCGGTGCACAAACATAAAGAACAGCAGCCACAAATTCAGAAGTGAGATAAGAATTTTTTTTTCCACTCCTACAACTATATATAAAATATATAAGTAATTAATAAACTAGCGAACAGAAAGTGAAGAAAAATTAAATCAAAATGAGTAACGTTATTCCCAGTGATTATAAAGTCGAACAGCTGAAAAATTTGCTAGATCAGCTTGGGCTTTCCAAAGTCGGCAATAACCCCGCTTTGGCAGCACGCCCGAATGAGGTGCCGGAAGAAGTTCGAGGAGAGTGTCCACCACTGGAGGATTACGGCTGCGAGGGACAGGCAGCAAAAGATCATAATCAAAAAGAGTTAAACGAGGAAGAATGTGACGAGGGAGCCGCAGTAAACGACGTCGACTGCGCTAGCGACAGTAAATGTAACAGCTAAATCAACTGCGTCGTAGGTAGCAACAACAAAAAAGAGACAAGTAAGCGGGGAACAAAGAAAACTGAAACGGTATACGAGTTGGAACTGTTGAAACGTCAGCTAGAGTTGGCCCAACGAGAGATGGAAATTCTAAAAAGAGAACAATAAATAGAGATGAAGTCGGCTGGTGTTGCTATGCAAAAACCTAGCACATCAGACAAGACTAACATGTTGCTGAACGTTGTTAGGGACATGTTGCCGACATTCGATGGCAACATTGTTGGCTCAGTTACTGCCAAGATTTGGATTGCACAACTTAAAACGCTTACAAATGTATATAAGCTAGACGACAACATGTTGCGCATGTTAATTCTTTTAAAGTTCAAAAACCGTGCACAAATATGGTTACACTCAAATAAAAGTAATTTAACTATGCCTGTTAGGAATACTTCTGTGGCATCATGACCAAGCTCGGCCTAGCGCCATCTAACGTTTAACTTAGTAGCTGGCCAACAAAGTGCACAAAAAAGCAACACTGTGTGCAACAAGGCAACACGTGATCACACGTGCAAAAGAAAAAGTTGAGATTAGTGAAAAAAGAAGCGAACGAAGGGACTGAAGTAAGTTGTTAAATAAGATTAAAAAATTGTACTAACTTTTTATATTGTAGAATTTTAGAATCGCAATAAAGATTAATTAAAAACAGCGATTGAACTAAAATGAAGAACCTTTTTTAATATCTTCTAAAATTTTCACTCAACAACAACAAAAAAACTTATGTTCTTTATTTAACCCCAAAATAATTAATGACATGGCGGACCAACCACAATGTAACCTCAACGAAATATCGGCATGTAATTGCTTGTTATGTGATGAAACCGACAATGAGTTGATGGTGACGTGTGGCGGATGCAAATCGCGATTTCACACAACATGTGTTGATTCCAGACTATCGACAAACACAGGTTCTTGGTTGTGCAGTGATTGCTACGATTTCAACGATACGACCATGCACGCTGCTGCATCAACTCCTAGCCACATGACGCCGCAAGACTATTTGACACTTGCTAAAGGCAACATAGGCACTATCGGAATTAATGCAGCACATAACCGGTCGCCCAGAAACACAATAGATCGCTACGACATCAATTTAGAAAAGCCTCATTGTCCGTTTGCAACTGTAACATCTGAACCACAATTACAACAAACTGCGTTTTCAAGCCAACGTATCGACGCTGTGGGAGCAACTTCGAAAAGAATTCACTCTAACTCACCAAGTGCGCTACAATCGCGCAACCACACAGCGTAAACAAATACTACTACTACGAATCGTGTAAATTTTATGATCCTAGGGCTACCAGGTGGGGTACCTCCCATAAAAACCTAAATTTAATATCAGACTTCTTTGTCGGAGTCAGTTGAATCGAACCACTAGTACTAGTACCTCCATGGTACCTCCCATACAAACCCCCCTTTAAATTAATGTTCTTGTTAGAAAAAGTTTTTTGTTTTTTAACGTTTCGAACTGAAATTTGAATTCTATAAGTTTCTGATCTATATTCATCAACCATATAAATTTCATGATCCTAGGGTTACCAGGAGTGGTGCCTCCCATACAAACTTAAATTTAATATCAAACTTCTTTGTCGGAGTCAGTTTAATCGAACCACTAGTACTAGTACCTCCATGGTACCTCCCATACAAACCCCCCTTTAAATTAATGTTCTTGTTAGAAAAAGTTTTTTGTTTTTTAACGTTTCGAACTGAAATTTGAATTCTATAAGTTTCTGATCTATATTCATCAACCATATAAATTTCATGATCCTAGGGTTACCAGGAGTGGTGCCTCCCATACAAACCTAAATTTAATATCAGACTTCTTTGTCGGAGTCAGTTGAATCGAACCACTAGTACCTCCATGGTACCTCCCATACAAACACCTCTTTAAATTAATGTTCTTATAAAAAAAAATTTTTTTTTAACATATCGAACTGAAATTTGGACACGATAAGTTTGTAATCTATGGCCATCAATCGTGTAAATTTCACGATCCTAGGGCTACTAGGTGAGGTACCTCCCATACAAACCACCCCTTTTATTTAATGTTCTTGTTAGAAAAAGTTTTTTGTTTTTAACGTATCGAAATGAAATTTAGACCCTATAAGTTCGTTATCCATAGCCATTAATCATGTAAATTTCATGATCCTATGGCTACCAGGTGGGGTACCTCCCATACAAAACCCCTCCCTTTAAATTAATGTACTTTTTACAAAAAGTTTTTTGTTTTTTATCATATCGAACTGAAATTTGGACATGATAAGTTTGAAATCTATGGCCATCAATCATGTAAATTTCATGATCCTACGGCTACTAGGTGGGGTACCTCCCATACAAACCCCCCTTTAAATTAATGATTTAAAAAGTTTTTTGGTTTTAAACGTATCAAACTGGATTTTGGGATCTATAAGTTTTTAATCTATGGCTATCAATCGTTTAAATTTCATGATCCTAGGGCTACAAGGTGAGGTACGTCCCATACAAAACCCCTCCCTTTAAATTAAAGTTCTTGTTAGACAAAGTTTTTTGTTTTTTAACATATCGAACTGAAATTTGGACACGATAAGTTCGTAATCTATGGCCATCAATCGTGTAAATTTCATGATCCTAGTGCTACTAGGTGGGGTACCTCCCATACAAACTACCCCTTTTATTTAAAAATTTTGTTAGAAAAAGTTTTTTGTTTTTTAACGTATCGAACTGAAATTAAACTCTATAAGTTTGTAATCTATGGCCATCAACCATATAAATTTCATGATCCTAGGGTTACCAGGAGTGGTACCTCCCATACAAACCCAAATTAAATGGCAAACTTCTTTGTCGGAGTCTGCTGAATCGGACCACTAGGGGGGTTACCTCCCAAACAAACACCCCTTTAAATTAAAGTTCTTGTTAAAAAAAGTTTTTTGCTTTTTAACGTATAGAACTGAATTTTGGGATCAATAAGTTTGTAATCTATGGCTATCAATCGTGTAAATTTCATGATCCTAGGGCTACTAGGTGAGGTACCTCCCATACAAAATCCCTCCCTTTAAATTAATGTACATTTTAGAAAAAGTTTTTGTTTTTTAACATATCGAACTGAAATTTGGACATGATAAGTTTGAAATCTATGGCCATCAATCATGTAAATTTCATGATCCTACGGCTACTAGGTGGGGTACCTCCCATACAAACTACCCCTTTTATTTAAAAATTTTGTTAGAAAAAGTTTTTTGTTTTTTAACGTATCGAACTGAAATTAAACTCTATAAGTTTGTAATCTATGGCCATCAACCATATAAATTTCATTATCCTAGGGTTACCAGGAGTGGTACCTCCCATACAAACCCAAATTAAATGGCAAACTTCTTTGTCGGAGTCTGCTGAATCGGTCCACTAGGGGGGTTACCTCCCAAACAAACACCCCTTTAAATTAAAGTTCTTGTTAGAAAAAGTTTTTTGGTTTTTAACGTATAGAACTGAATTTTGGGATCAATAAGTTTGTAATCTATGGCTATCAATCGTGTAAATTTCATGATCCTAGGGCTACTAGGTGAGGTACCTCCCATACAAAAACCCTCCCTTTAAATTAATGTACATTTTAGAAAAAGTTTTTTGTTTTTTAACATATCGAACTGAAATTTGGACATGATAAGTTTGAAATCTATGGCCATCAATCATGTAAATTTCATGATCCTAGTGCTACTAGGTGGGGTACCTCCCATACAAACTACCCCTTTTATTTAAAAATTTTGTTAAAAAAAGTTTTTTGTGTTTTAACGTTTCGAACTGAAATTTGGATTCTATAAGTTTCTGATCTATATTCATCAACCATATAAATTTCATGATCCTAGGGTTACCAGGAGTGGTGCCTCCCATACAAACTTAAATTTAATATCAAACTTCTTTGTCGGAGTCAGTTGAATCGAACCACTAGTACTAGTACCTCCATGGTACCTCCCATACAAACCCCCCTTTAAATTAATGTTCTTGTTAGAAAAAGTTTTTTGTTTTTTAACGTTTCGAACTGAAATTTGAATTCTATAAGTTTCTGATCTATATTCATCAACCATATAAATTTCATGATCCTAGGGTTACCAGGAGTGGTGCCTCCCATACAAACCTAAATTTAATATCAGACTTCTTTGTCGGAGTCAGTTGAATCGAACCACTAGTACCTCCATGGTACCTCCCATACAAACACCCCTTTAAATTAATGTTGTTATTAAAAAAAATTTTTTTTTAACATATCGAACTGAAATTTGGGATCAATAAGTTTGTAATCTATGGCCAACAATCGTGTACTAGGGCTACTTGGTGGGGTACCTCCCATACAAACCCCACTTTTAATTAATGTTCTTGTTAGAAAAAGTTTTTTGTTTTTTAACCTATCGAACTGAAATTTAGACCCTATAAGCTCGTTATCCAAAGCCAACAATCATGTAAATTTCATGATCCTAGGGCTATCAGGTGGAGTACCTCCCATACAAACCCCCCTTTAAATTAATGTTTTAAAAAGTTTTTTGGTTTTAAACGTATCAAACTGGATTTTGGGATCTATAAGTTTGTAATCTATGGCTATCAATCGTTTAAATTTCATGATCCTAGGGCTACAAGGTGAGGTACGTCCCATACAAAACCCCTCCCTTTAAATTAAAGTTCTTGTTAGACAAAGTTTTTTGTTTTTTAACATAGCGAACTAAAATTTGGACACGATAAGTTCGTAATCTATGGCTATCAATCGTTTAAATTTCATGATCCTAGGGCTACTAGGTGGGGTACCTCCCATACAAACTACCCCTTTTATTTAAAAATTTTGTTAGAAAAAGTTTTTTGTTGTTTAACGTATCGAACTGAAATTTATACCCTATAAGCTTGTAATCCATAGCCATCAGCCATATAAATTTCATGATTCTAAGAATACCAGGAGTGGTACCTCCCATACAAACCCAAATTAAATGGCAAACTTCTTTGTCGGAGTCATCTGAATCGGGCCACTGCGGGGGGTACCTCCCATACAAAAACACTCCCCTTAAATTAATGTTCTTGTTAGAAAAAGTTTTTTGTTTTTTAACATATATAACTGAAATTTGGACACGATAAGTTTGTAATCTATGGCCATCAATCGTGTAAATTTCATGATCCTAGGGCTACTAGGTGAGGTACCTCCCATACAAAAACCCTCCCTTTAAATTAATGTTCTTGTTAGAAAAAGTTTTTTGTTTTTTAACATATATAACTGAAATTTGGACATGATAAGTTTGAAATCTATGGCCATCAATCATGTAAATTTCATGATCCTACGGCTACTAGATGTGGTACCTCCCATACAAACCGCCCTTTAAATTAATGTTCTTATTAGAAAAAGTTTTTTGGTTTTTAACGTATCAAACTGACATTTGGACACTTTAAGTTTGTTATTTATGGCCATAAATCATGTAAATTTCATGATCCTAGGGCTACCAGGTGGGGTACCGCCCATACAAACCCCCCTTTAAATTAATGTTCTTGTTAGAAAAAGTTTTTTGTTTTTTTACGTTTCGAACTGAAATTTGGATTCTATAAGTTTCTGATCTATATTCATCAACCATTTAAATTTCATGATCCTAGGGTTACCAGGAGTGGTACCTCCCATACAAACCCAAATTAAATGGCAAACTTCTTTGTCGGAGTCATCTGAATCGGGCCACTGTGGGGGGTACCTCCCATACAAAAACACTCCCCTTAAATTAATGTTCTTGTTAGAAAAAGTTTTTTGTTTTTTAACATATATAACTGAAATTTGGACACGATAAGTTTGTAATCTATGGCCATCAATCGTGTAAATTTCATGATCCCAGGGCTACTAGGTGAGGTCCCTCCCACACAAACACCCAGATATCAGATATTTTTGTCTTAAAGTAATTTTAATGGTTAAATTATATACTTAATAGTTCAGAATGATTGTAAGTTACATTTTAATAGAAAATTTAACCACTTTGTTTATATTTATTGAATATAACTATCTTTTAATAATAAAAAAAAGTGCTTTTTACAAAAACAATTTTTTTGAAGTTTAATATTTTGATCCTTCCACCAGCTTCCACAGAAATTCCACAAGCATGTTACTAGTGGGAACCTATTCTTCAATATCTATATTCAATATTGCGCAACTTCAAAATAATGATGGTTTTTTGTAAAATACACTACTGCCCACAAGTATCAGCACGTTTAAGCGTTGGTTAAATTAATAATAATAATAATATAATCTTACCGTAAACCTCCACGTGGTACTACTCTCTGGGGACGTGAAAAATGTAATAATTAAATTCACCAGCTAATTACGGAAGTAAAAAAGTTATTATAATATTGAATTCCTTTTGAATTTGTAAAACTAAGATCACATTCGTTATCAGCGACCTCAAAAACCACCAGATACGAAGTTTGAAAAAAATCCATGAATTTTTTAGAAAATTCGGCCGCCATATAGGATCCGCCACTTTGAATTTTGTAAAACTAAGCTCAGATTCGTTATCAGCGACCTCAAAAACCAGCAGATACCAAGTTTGAAAAAAATCCATGAATTTTTTAGAAAATTCGGCCGCCATATTGGATCTGCCATTTTGAATTTTGTAAAACTAAGCTTAGATTCGTTTTAAGCGACCTCAAAAACCCGTAAGTAAACATTTTCAGCTCAATTAAATGAGTTTTTGACTTTTGTCCGCCATCTCCAGCAGTCCGGACCACTGTGCCGTGCAAAGCAGGGCGGTTTGCTAGTGTAAATAATAAATGTACAATAAATTTGCCACTCAAACTGATGTGATGCTAAGAAAGAAAGGTTGGATGTAACCCGGAGGAGCGTGAAGAGTATTACATCTTTGGCATAGCCAATGATAGCCTTCTTTCTGGTTTTATATTAAATTGAAACTATTGTTACTATACGGTTTTATAATTCCAAATCTAATTACTGTCCTCTTTCTTATTCACGTATTTTTATACTCTTCACGGGAGTGAATAGTAGTATAAGTTTGTCATGAAGTTTGTAACACACAGAAGGAGACATCGCAGACCACATAAAGTATATATATTTGTGATCAGCTCGATGGGACAAATTGATTAAGCCATGCCCGTCTGTCCGTCTGTCTGTCTGAATGTATGCAAACTAGTCCCTCAGTTTTTCAGCTAGAAAGCTGAAAACATTTGTTTACTTGCAATATAAGGAAAAAATGTCACCTACCAACGATCAAATAGGTAAAGTAAATCATTTAATTCTGTCAAAGATCAATGGACTGACACTCTGAAACATACTACTCTGTAGACAATGCTATTGATCTGGAAGAGGCTGTTCATTTCCCAACAGAATTTCTTAATTCTCTACAGCCTTCTGGTTTGCGCCCACATAAATTAGTTATAAAATTAGGGTGTCCCTATTTTATTACGGAATCTTAATCCACCAAAATTGTGCAATGGTACACGTTTACAGATAAAATCATTAAAAAAACTACATAATAGAGTGTACAATACTGACCGGATGTGGAACTGGAGAAGTCGTTTTAATTCCCCGGATTCCATTAATACTAACGGATCTATCTTTCCAATTTAGAAAATTGCAATTTCCTATAAAATTGTCATTTTCAATGACAATCATCAAATCACAAGGTCAAACATTCAACGCTGTAGGATTAGACCTGAGTATTCAGTGTTTTTTCCATGGACAGTTATATGTTGCTCTTGTTGCGCGACACTTCAGTTCGTATTGTGTAATGACAAAAAAGCTGTAAAAATTGTATACAAAGACATATTGTAAACAAAAATTTGTTAAAAAATTAATTAATAATATTTCATACTATCAATACCAAAGCGATATTTTTTAAATTGCACCCGTGCAAAGCAGGGCGGTTTGCTAGTGTAAAGAATAAATGTACAGTAAAATTGCAACTCAAACTGATGTGATGCTAAGAAAGGAAGGTTGGATGTAACCCGGAGGAGCGTGAAGAGTATAGAGTATATAGGCATAGCCAATGATAGCCTTCTTTCTGGTTTTCGTTTATATTTGACTCCTATATTTCCTATCATTATGTATTAAACTGCTTCTCTTCCATTATCCAAAACGTTCAACAAATAATAATACGGAGTGTAATGTTTTGAGATCACAGGAAACAGAAGATGTGCCACTCATACCTCCTGCTGCTGACCCTGCACCACCCTCTCCATCACTACCAGTCATTTGTGTTGATCTAAATATAAATATATCGTAATCTTTTTCATTTATTTGTAACATTGCCAATTTTCACACATGAAAATTATTAATAAAAACCTTACCCAACACAAGAATAAAATCATCACGAATAGCATGACGATAACATGTAAACTGTAACGTAGTAACTTTGTTTCGAGGAGCATGAGAATTAGAAGTAGAAGCAATGTTATGTGACATATTTACATGCCAACCGGTATCACCATTAGGAAACAACAAAGGATCTAATGAAGAGTTCAAAACAGGAACATTATGAAGTTCCCGTGAAAACTTCAGAAAAACAACCATACCTCTCTCAAAAGTCGGTTCACCGTCATCGCTTCTAAAAATAGCTGCAACATCAGTCTGAATAGCATCGTTATATTTACGAAGATCACACTCTTTATTCACCTTAATCATCATACAAACATTAGCAGTTGTATTTTCAGGACGGTGACAATATTCACCCTGTAGTATGATGGGATTGGCAAGACTAGTCCTGGACTAGTCCCTTATTTGCCAGCACTGGCGAATTTCTATCCCCTAGTACATGTATTTTAGTGGTGAATTTAACATGACGATGTCATTAGACGGGGTCGATTGCCACCGCATAGCATCCCATTTCACTAGTTTTTCGCCTGTCATCACATTCTTTCGATCTGACGTTCCGCTCTCGAGATCAGTTCAATGAGAGTAAACAAATAGTTGCCTCTCAATTGTTCTCTTTTACTGTCTCGCTTCTGTTGAAGACGTGACTAGCAATTCGCTTGCACAAAAGGGACCGGTGAATAACTAGCAAAACGGGGACAATTGCCATCGAGCATGCTGCTGGGCAGCCATTGACCTAAAAGAACGTGCAAACACATCTACACGATCTAACTCATTAGCTAATTCATACATAACACACATTACATCCATTATTTGCTCTAGCATTCAGTCTATGATGTACAGCAGTTTCAACGTCGTGAAAATAAAGCTGTGCATATTCCGGACCACTACCAAAACCCGGAGTAATTGAAGCAGATCGGTGGTAAAATACGTCATAAATCTTAAAATAAATTCCATTCAAAACACTGTCATCTAATTTAAATTTAGAACTTATCATTTGAAATGAAGCATTATAAGAGCGAATATTATCAAAGTAATTCTTGGAGCGTTGTTTAATGACATTGTCATTTGAGTTCAAACCACATTCTGAATAAGGGGTGGTATTGCAACTTTTCCCTTATGACAACACAAAGTAAAAGCGCTAGTGTTACATAAAGTAATTTCAGATTGAAAATGTTTTGCTGAACAGAAATCACAACGTAATATTAAAAGCCCATAGCTAAAAGACTCAAAATTACGGGGAATTAAATTCAATACAATTTTATACGTTCCATTCAATAAATCAATATTTTGAACATTTGAAGTACTTGCGATAACATTTCTAAGTGATCTCATGTTATTTCTGTGATTTATACCAGTTAAAGTAGGTCGGGAAGGCATATTGAATAATGTTAAAATTATGAAAAAAAAAAAAATAAATAAAAGTCGCAAAACTTTTCGCAAACCAGACACAAAACACTCGGTAACTGTTAAGAATACCGGTAATGCTGATTTATGCCACACAGGCGTCAAAGCCAATAAAACTGTTTGGAGAAATTATAAAAATAATTAAAAATAAGCGAAAGGAATATGTATACTGTTGCAATAGCAATATCTGACTGACGGGTGCCAAAGCTAAACAGCTCTTCTTATTACCAATTTTGGCATACCCAAAAACAAATTGTATGAATGAAAAAACGATGTCTCCGTTGCACATCTCTTGCACATAGTCAGACACAGCCGTTGATGTTGGCAGCGCAGTAGAATGGGAAAATAGAGAAGTTTGTGTGTCACTCTCTTCTGTTCTATTGCTGTACGATAATCAATAATAATACAAGGTACCGCCACTTGGGCCTTTTACTCTCTCGAAATTTGCTCACTCTCAATTGTTGACGTCATTCGCATATCAGTGTATAGAACGCTGAAATACTTGAAGAATTTTCAATGCATTTTCAAATTATGTTCAACACTAAATGCATTATGTCAGCGTTCTATACACTGATATCCTTCAAATTCTTCATTTTCAATGCATTTTCAAATCATGATCAATACTAAATGCATTATTTCAGCGTTCTATTCATTGACATGCGAATGACGTCGAAAATTGAGAACGACACATAACTGTAAAATATTGGCGCCACCTCTATTTCTTACAGCATGAAGCCATGTGATTGTTGTTGTGCAGTTCTCACAAAGATCTTTATTGTCTCTATCGCTGTCATGGATAATGTTCTTGTTCTCATTTGTTTATTCAGAGCATGCAAATTCTTCTTTGTATCACTTTCTTAGAACATTAAAAAGTTATATACATATAAGTATATGCATTTATATATAATAACAACAAAATACATACAATACAGCATTAGAACAGAAGAAAGCGGCACACCAACACACAAACCTCTCTATTCTCTTATTCTACTGCGCGCACACACGCACACATCAACAACTGTGTATTGTTATTGTTGTTAAAAAGCGTTTATTTTTAACACATTTTTTTACGCCTAAACCTCTGGACCTATTTTGATAATTTATTTACAGTTAGCATCTAATAAAAATTACCTTTCAATTGGTATTTTTTTTTTTGTCAAAATAAGTTCAGTGGTTTAAGCTGAAAAGGGTTCACAAATCCAATGTTTCCCGTTTAATTATATAGATTATTATTTTTTTTTTTTTAAATATGATATAAAATATTTATCTATTTATTTATTATATAGTTTAAATCTAAACTATTATATTAAATTGCTTATATGGACTTTGTATGTAACGCTTTCACGCAAACTATACTGAACCAATTTTAATATTTTTTTTTTTAAATCCTACAATTGTGCTAAGGAATCGAGTGGCATACTTACTTTTCGGATCGGACCCACTTTTGTCGAGTAATTGGTGGATACAATTTTTTATGTAAATCTAAGAGACATATTTTAAAATAAGTCAAGTCGTCTATGACAAACACATGTCAATATTAATATTTGGTTCGTCTGATTTTTCAATGCACAATGTACTACAATTAAAAAGAGAACAGTATCACGCATTTTACCAAGCAGCGGAGAGGTTTTACCACAAAAAAACGGTATCCTGTATGCAATTTAATGCATATAAACTTATGGTTAGAGAAAACAGCTTTAACGTATTGCAGAGATTCGGACAATTCTTCAGTCAGTACTGTGTAGGCATGGCAGCTAAGATGATTACAGAAAAATTGAATTATATAAGAGCTCATCAAAAGACGTTGCGCGTTGAAAATTATAGATGTCATTTACGAGGACTTCATCTTAAAGAATATAGGGCAATTAATTGTTTTGCCTTCTACTTTTACTGGATCACCTAGATTCATGAGCGCACACTGGACACTATGTTATATGTGCGCCATTACGGAAGATCTGATTTATTCATCACATTTACTTGCAACCCAAAGTGGAGTGAAATAAAAAAGGAATTGTTTGTCAACCAACGATCAAGGGAATGTCATGAAATTTTTTCAAGAGTATTCCATATTAAATTTCATCAGATGATGGATCTAATTACAAAAAAAAGAAATTTTTGCACATATTCTAATTTGGCTAACAGATAAAATTAGACTCAGTGATATCCATAGCCTTATATTTGCAGCAATTCCAAATAAGTTAGAAGACCCTTTGCTGTATGATATTGTTTGCAAAAATATGATTCATGGCCCCTGTGGATCAGATAATCAGCAGTCAGTTTGCATGGCGAATGGGCAATTCTTAAAAAGATATCCCCGTGAATTTCTTCAGCATACGGAAACCAGTGAAGATGGATATCCCAAATATAGGAGAACTTCTCCAAGAAATGATGGGCATACTTACACACTATCCAATGGCTGCAAAGTAGATAATAGGTGGATAGTTCTCTATTGTCCCATTCTTTCCAAATGTTTCAACGCTCACTTCAATGTATAGTATTGTCACTCAGTGAAAGCAATAAAATACATTTGCAAATACACAAACAAGGGCAGCGATGCAGCGACATTTTCCGTTGAAAATAGATACGATGAAGTACAAAATTTTTTAAATGGCAGGTATCTAAGCACAGCGGAGGGTATTTGGAGTTTATTAGGATTTCCTAATAAACACTCAAAGATTTAAGATCCTCTCAGGCAGTAATGGGCGGAGTAACTTTTGTGTTCACTACAATAGCAATTTTGTTTTCGCTTCGAACTTTAGCTAAAATTACTGAAGTTAGTTGTGGCTCACACTGTCAATTAACTTCTGGTAAATTAATCGTTGCTCCACTAATGTTAATTTTAGTTCGTTTTCCTCTACAAATTTATGTAGCTCGTTGGTATTGTACGTTCCTCTCGCGCACATAGGTAAGATTATTATTCCGCGGTTTGGCTCTGGTAAACCGAAATCTTTTAATCGGTTCTCTCCATATGAAAGGCAATATTTTCAAGGAGAATCAGTCCATTATTAAAAATATCGTCATTAAAATCCATATCAGGATGATTATATATCTCTCTCGCGTTATGTAAACATCTTCACAAAAATTTTTACGGAATAAATTCCATAACTCTGCTGGTTCCAAATATCTCAAAAAATCAGTATGATTGCAAAAAGCTCTCACATTTTTTGTGCGCTTTCGGAAATAGTTGCTTCAAACAATGTATTTTCCCAATGTGTATCAGCCTGGAGCAAATGTCGCGCTTGGTAAGCAGTTCGGTAGGTCGGAAAAATTTGGCCGTCTAAGCCCTTTAAATCGGTAAAAGATGTTGGCCTCGAACATGATGTAGCAAAAGTCTCCAATGAAAACATTCTGAATAATTAGGGTGTATAGTGTATACTCTACCCAATACAGTATCCCGTTTAATACCAGGAAGATGAGAAACAATCTGTCCACGTTTTCTCCGTTGCCATATTGTAAAGTAAGGTTTTTGCAAAGTCGTCAATTGCACAAAGAGCAAAAAAGCGTTAATGGTGGTTTGTGGAGGTTCTTGTAGTACACGCTCCAAATTTTTTGGTGTAAAATATACCGTTTGTCCATTTTCTAAGTGTACAGATAGATGTACAACTGTTGGGTAACGCTCGTGAATGGGAAATGCTAATAATATCCAAATACCCTCTGCTCTACTTAGATACCTGCCATTCAAAAAATGTTGTACTTCATCGTTTCTATTTTCAACGGAAAATGTCGCTGCGTTGCTGTCCTTGTTTATGTGGGACAATAGAGAACTATCCACCTATTATCTACTTTGCAGCCATTAGATAGTGTATATATACGCCCACCATTTCTTGGACACCTTCTCCTATATTTGGGATATCCATCTTCACCGGTTTGCGTAAGCTGAAGAAATTCACGGGGATATCCTTTTAAGCATCGCCCATTCGACAAATAATAAATAGGTTTATGAATGTTACTCAAATCACATTCATTTAAATGATAATTATTCAATGATATTCATTATAATGATTTTGGATTGCTTTCATATTCATAATCAGTGAGAAAATCAACATTGAAAGCAATATTATTCATATCACAGAATGTAAGTAGTAGTAATGCACGAATCCTTGGATTCGGATTCGAAGATCCGGATCTTAGAATTATTCGTGGTAATCGAAACCAAAAGCGAGTACGAATCCGAATCCGAGTACGAATCTGAGTGCGAATCCCAGTACGAGTACGAATCCCAGTACGAATACGAATCCGAGTACGAATCCCAGTAGGAATCCTTGTTCGAATCCGAATCCTACGAATCTCAGTACGATACCGAATACAAAACATATATACATTATAATGATCGAATTTAATATAAAAAATATTAGTTTAGTTTATTTAATTTAATGTATTTAGTGCTAAATACCAGAAATTGTCGATTCAGGCAACCAGGCGCACTGAAATATCAGAAAGATCATAACAATGCAAAAATGCAAAAGACAGAATGAGATTGCATGCGTGCGAGCGAAATGTCAATACTTTTCATTTCGTTTGCACTCACTCTTCGTCTCCGAGAAAAATAGTTCGCCTGTGAATTCTAAGTGGAGAGAGAGCAATATACATGCATACACAGTGGCTTAAAGAAATATTGGTCGCTTACAAATGTAACGTAATTACGTTGAAATTTGTAAAAAAAATTGCTTATTTGAATATTTATTTGTCTTAAACTTAAAAGAAATAATCTAAAGCATAATTCCACAATTTTTATGAGTTTAATTTTTTATTAAAGAGATGAAATATACAAAGTTTCCAATTAATTTGGAGGTTTTATTTTTATGTGATACTGTACTTGTTATTTTGCCAATCATGTACATACAAAGTGAAAGATTTTTGTTATTATAAAGAGTTAAAATGTCATGTAGAAGCGGTATTTGGCAATATTTTAGCACCAACATTTCTGAAAACAAGGCGAAATGCGATTTATGCCAACAAAAATTTATGTTTAAAGGTGGTACTACATCAAATTTATTAAAACATTTACGGCACCGACATCCGACAATTTAAATTGAAAATGATCCGGCTCGTCCAACTGCGAGAAAACTATTGCGTGTAGTTTGCGAAAATCCGACATCTTCGTCTTCAACAGACACTCCATCGGATTGGGATATAGTCATGGTATCCTCGGATAAGGCCGATCATGTTCAACAGACTAAAAAATTGCAAAGCAAGATATCGTCATTTGTTGTTCGCCCTATGGATTCAATCAAAAAAAAAAAAAAAAAAACAAGTGGATGCTGAGCTTGTAAAGATGGTTGTAAAGGACTTACAACCACTTTCGATAGTTGGCGATGAAGGTAAAAATATTATTTAAAAGCAATACAGGTACACATATATAACATAACATAATGAATATACGAGTATGTATAACATTTTATATTGAAAGGATTTCGAACATACTCGGCTGAACTCAATCCAGCTTATGTGTTGCCGTCGCGTACGCATTTAACGGAAATAATGCTTCCCGCAAAATACAACGAAATTGAAGAAAAGTTAAAATTATTTTGACGGAAGTGGAGTCAATTACACTAACGACAAATTTGTGGACATCATCGTGCAAAACGCAATCGTACATCTTACAGCACATTTCATATCAAAAGATTGGAAACTGCGAACACATTTGCTAGATTGTTGTCGTTTCATTGGTCCTCATACCGCAAATGATTTACGCGAAGAAATTGTCAATATTTGCGAGCGGTGAATATTAGAAAAAAAAATTCATGCATGCAATTGTGACTGATAACGCAGCTAATATGAAGGCGGCTGTTGAACGCATAGGATGGTGTCATTTGCCTTGCCTTGCACACTCTATTAATTTAATAGTTCGTGATGCAATTAAAATATTGGATGAGACCCGATCTAAAGTGAAAAATATTGTTACATATTTTCACAAAAGCACATCTGCAGCTGATAAGTTTGAGTCGATGTCCACAACGAGCATCATGATGTTGACACTCGGTGGAATTCCACCTATCGTATGTTTGAACGAGTTTGCTTGGTGCAAGATGCAATAGTGGCGACAATTGCGATCTTAAAGCAAAAACACAAAGACCTGTGCGTACTGAATGCTAGCGAATTTGCACGGGTGAAAGAATGGTGTATAATTTTAAAACCGTTTTTGATGATAACTGAAGAATTATCATCAGAAAAACTTGTCACAGCATCAAAAATTATAATTCGTCAAATGACGAAAACATTGCATATACAATCAACTAATAAAGAATTAATAAGGGAGAGTTGACTTTTGGCATCAACATTATTGAATGGGTTCGAAAAACGGTTTCCAAATATAGAAGATAATATGACTCTATCAATGGCTACTTTATTCGATCCACGATTTAAGCGTTGTGGAATTGTGAAAGAACATACCCTCAAAATGTACAAACAGCAACTTCAGGAACAATTATCTTCGATGACTGATGTTCCAAATTCAGCAGATGATTTGGAATCAAACGAAATCGATCTGAATGATCAGATTTGGGGCGAATTCGATAGCATAAATGCGAATTTTATTGCCGGTAATAACAACTCGACAGCTATGATTGAAATTCAACAATTCTTGAATGAGCCGCCAATCGTCCGGCACTCCGGTCCGCTTTCTTTGTGGAGTCAGCGGGAAGTTCTATACCCACGACTGGCGACAATGGCCAAAAGACATCTTTCTCTGTGTGCAACATCCGTTCCCAGTGAATGGGTGTTTTCGACAGCTGGTGAACTAATCACCAAAAAAAGAAATCGGCTAAGTTCAGAGAACATAAAAAAAAATAATGTTTTGCATGGTGTTTGGGGTACAGCAAGCGTTTTTGCTGTCCACTTTTAAATTGTCAAACCGAAATAAAATAAAAAGATTAATTTATTAAACGCCGATGTGCGTTCTGCTTGACAATTTATTTGCAACTAACTTTTGAAAAACATACAAAGCTTTCTTGAACATAAAAAGAAATAGGCAAAATTAACACAATGCAATATGATCCGTTACTTTACTTTACTTTATATATTGCTTTACTTTACTTTACTTTACTTTATCTTGGTAAAGAGCGAATTTAAGAGAAGCTGCTCTCAACACATGGAATATAGAACTGTTTTAGTTATATTCTATAAATATACATATTCGCCAATTTAAAATTGGTGTATTTTCTTAACATTAATATACTCAATATCTCAGTAATATAGTTTATAAGTATTAAGTAATAAAGGATAAAATCTGTATATACATTTATATTACATATAACATTTGTCTATTTAGTATTTCAAAATTTTTTGTCGAGAAAAAATTGAATTGAATTTTTTCTTTATTAGGATTCGGATTCGTCGCTAAGTATTCGAATCCTTTTGGATTCGGATTCGAAAGATCCGGATCCAAAAAAACATTGGATTCGTGCATCACTAGTAAGTAGGTATAAGTGAAACTCAAACCAATTTAATTGAATTTGATTAAAACAACTAATTATTTTGTAATGAATGAATCAAAAGGGCTTTTGATTTATTCAATGCACAGACCTAATAAACATCGAAACACCGTCGGGTTCCAGGGCCTTTGAAAACTTCGTGTTGCGAATCGCAGCTTTGACATCACTAGAACCAAATTACTCTAACACAACTAGTGGTTTGATGTTTTTAAACCTACGTATGGAAGACCGCTTTTCTCTGCTGTTGGTCGAGATGTGCATAACTTGCTGCTTGTTGTTGCTTGTTATATTAAAAATTTAGCTGATATAGTGTTATTGTTACAGAAATATAACTTTGGTTTTATTATGTGGTGGTGTTGTTGATTCTATTATTAAAGCTAGTCAAAATGCTTTCTGAAGTTATTTCTTTTATCGCAAAATTAGTTCGCTGAGGCAGGCGCTGTTGATAGCACGTATGTTCACTCAGAAGGCTGAACATAGTCCAATTTAATATATTTAATTCTTTATTTCCTTTTTATCATTTTATTCCTCCGGCTGCACCCAAATCTCCGTTTCGCCTTACCTTTCTCTATTTGCAGCCCCCTTGCTGTTACAACAACAACTTTAAAAGAATCCTGTCTGACTACAACGACGATGGAACAGTAATAAACAGCACTGCGGATTTAGATGATGAAATACTTAACCTGACAAAAGCATACAAGTTAAAAATGAAAGAAATAACGCAAAAATATATGATTTCATTTCTAGAATTTATTTTAGTTTTCTATTAAATTTTATTTCAGTTTATCGCTTTTTATCGGTAGTAAAAATTAATACATTATTTATGTGATACTTTGTTACTCATTACAATTTTTGTCTATGATTAATAGATTAAATAAATATTTGCATAGTTAATATAGAATTATTAGGGTTTCATTACACCTAACAAACTAATGAGGGGAATTGTTGATGCCCATTTTTACTACAAAATAAGCTTTATTTAAATACAATAATCGTGAATGGTTCCTCCGTCAATAAGTGAATAAAGTATGAAGAACACTGCAGTTGTTATTCCTTTTACAAAATGTTATACGTCTATAAAATTTCTGTATGAACTTCTTTCAAATATTAGGTAATATAAGTTTCATTTGTCTGTTATTGGATGCATAAAAAAATAGTCGTTTTTAGGTGATTTTTAATAAAATTAATCGACATTAAAAAATATTAGTTGTTTGATGATTTCAGAAGCAATCATTCTGCTATTGAGTCTGTTGGTGCAACTGAGCTGATATAGCAACACATGCCAACTAAGCTTAAACAATATTTGCATTATGACCAAGGCATTTATAAAACGCTGACATAATCATCTACTAAAAAGACGACTTAAATTTTTTAAACAGTTTCATTTTACGCGTTTTCATTGTTTTTTTTTTCTGTCTAGATCAATCTTTCATCACCCTCCACTTATTTAATATAATTATAATATAAATAATAAATAGTATTTACCTCCCTCCATTAAATTAATGTTCTTATTAAATAAAAGTTTTTTGTTTTTTAACATATCGAACTGAAATTAGGACACTATAAATTTGTAATCTATGACCATCAATCGTGTAAATTTCACGATCCTAGGGCTACTAGGTGGGGTACCTCCCATACGACCACCCTTTTAAATTAATGTTCTTGTTAGAAAAAGTTTTTTGTTTTTTAACGTATCGAACTGAAATTTGTTTCTGATCTATATTCATCAACCATATAAATTTCATTATCCTAGGGTTACCAGGAGTGGTACCTCCCATACAAACCCAAATTAAATGGCAAACTTTTAAAGAATAAATATACAATACAATTGCCACTCAAACTGATGTGATGCTAAAAAAGGAAGGTTGGATGTAACCCGGAGGAGCGTGAAGAGTATTACATCTTTGGCATAGCCAATGATAGCCTTCTTTCTGGTTTTTATTATAACTTAATCATAGCTTAATTCCAATTCTTTATTTTTATCATCTCGATTTACATTTCCTTCTAAACTTATTTATTTTCTGATCCGTTGTTATATTCTGATCTGTGTGTATTTTTATATTAAGTTGAAACTATTGTTACTATACGGTTTTATAATTCCAAATCTAATTACTGTCCTCTTTCTTATTCACGTATTTTTTTCGTTTATATTTGACTCCTATATGGCCTATCATTAACATTATGTATTAAACTGCTTCTCTTCCATTATCCAAAACGTTCACCAAATAATACGGAGTGTAATGTTTTGAGATCACAGGAAACAGAAGATGTGGCACTAATACCTCCTGCTGCTGACCCTGCACCACCCTCACTGCCACTACCAGTCATTTGTGTTGATCTAAATTTAAATATATCGTAATCTTTTTCATTTATTTGTAACATTGCCAATTTTTACACATGTAAAACATTAATAAAAACCTTACCCAATAGCTGGTGCAGTTGGACGATTTGATGAACGTGGCTTAACCAACATGCATGTCATCGGTTGACCGTCCAATTGACGATTATGGTAAGCTTCAACAGCACGTTCGGCATCATATAGAGATACGTATATAACTTCAGCGGTACCGGGGCGTACAACGCGTGCATCATACATGGCACCGATTTCCGAAAACAGTTCTTTAACATCGGCTGTTGTTACTTCAGGATGTAAATTGCTGACAACAATCCGATAACCTTCTGCTGAGAGATTAACGTTGTGTTTGCCAATATTGCTAATCACTCGTGAAGTACCGCTGCTGTTTGCAGTCATTGGTGAAGGTAGTCTAAATTTTAATCCATTATTTTCATTTGCATAGATGCCATGTGATACTGTCGGATCGGGAGCATTTCCGTAAAGACGTGCACGTAACTCTGAGGAAATAACCGATGATCCGCGGTTATATAAATCGTTTGTATTATTCAGATTCGATTTTTCCCTATTTTCACGTGCGATATTAATCGCGTCAAGAAAACGTACGTATCCATCACGACTTGGAAAAGAGGGACTACAGAAAATTTCATAAGCATCAAATGGGTCGGGTTCTTTACCGTTACCAACACCTCCAGCACCATATAATGAAGTGGTTGCGGACCGTGATTTTGTTGTTGCAGATGGTGATATTATACTGCTTGGGTAATCAGAAACGTATGCTGATGACTTTTTTAGTGGATCCAGAAAAACAGCTCGACGATATTCTTCTAGAAATTTAAGGAAATAAGCTAATATAAGTTAAATTTATTTATGTTTCAAAGAAATTAAGATACCTTGTTCCTGTTCCTGCATATTATCATAATCAACGTATCCACGTGGTACTTCCACTGTACGTTTAAGTCCAATCGGGTTTTTAATGACGTCCTCGGAATCGCCATAAGTAAAAAAAGTTCTGATCGAAGACGATGAAGACAACGCCGATTTACGTTTTGGCAACTCTACTATACCACCCTGCTCATGGCTACAGGTGATTATGCGTTTGCCAAGACGTCCCTTCGGCAAGACTCTGAATTTTTTGATATCGTCTCTATCTTCGGGTAACTGCTTGTGTTGTTCTCTGATGCGCTGACGAGCATCGAATCCCATACGACGTGTGTTTCTTAATAAAATATCGCGCGCATCCACAATTTTAGCCCGATTACGAGCCACAATTTTATTCCGAGCGTCACCAATATGCTGCACCGACGGCTTAAAAATTGTCTTGTGTTGAATTTTATGCAAATTATTATTATTGTTGTTGCTGCGCGAATTTTTACTTCACATGGAAATAAAAGGAAGTTAAATATTATTGTACATTTTAAATTGAAGAATGCGCCATTTTTTAACTCTGTCAATTTTTTTACTTACGCATGAAACTGAAATGAGCCCTTGTTCTTGGCAATAATTTCATCAAGCGACATATTAACATCCATCGTGTAATAAGATTTCTCCACACAAAATATACTGAAATTCTTAGCCGACGCAAACTAACAGACCTTAATTAAAAGGAAAATACGCCGAATACTTCACCGCCGCCGCAATGAGCCGATAAATAAAACTAATATGCTGATGAATAAACGTGTTATCTCTCTCTCGCACAAATGCTAAATTGTTCCTCCACAGCACGCTTCGGCGCTTTGTAGGCTTTGCGTCAATAGTTGAAATGTATGAAAATGTAAGAATCGAACTACAATGATTTTCTTAACATGCGACGACACAGCACGCTTTTGCGGCTTCACAGGCCTTGTACGCTTCGGCTTCAATATTTGAAATGTATGAAATCGTATGAAGCAAACAACACAGATTTTCTTAGAAAGCGTGAGAAGCGCAAAGTTGGTCAACTTTCAACTTTTGTGGCTTTCCAGTGTTGAGAATAGGTGAAAGACTGGTTCGTGAACCGATAATAGCTGTTATCGAACCAAAAAAATTATTGTTTGGTGTTGTGGTGAAATACAAATACATGTTTTTGTGAATGGCAAACAGCAATGTCATTTCATTTACTTATTTAAACCAGAGTACCGAAATACTCACTCGCGAGCAAGAGCGTTTTGTTTTATTTTCTTTTGCACAAAAAAAAAAAAACATTAAAAATATCATTCTCTTCTCACTCACGAGCACGAGCAAAAATTTTGTTTTGTTTCTTCGTACGCGAACAGGAGTGATTTCTTGATCTTGTTCATAAATGAATCGCTCTTTAATGAAGGGTTCAATTTTGAACGACTAGCACAGCGTTTTTCAAACATTTACTCCGCGACCCGGTACAGGTTTTAAAATTTTTCGCGACCCACTTTAGAGAAAAACTCATTTATGAATCAAAATTTTGTTCTTTAATAAAAATCAAGTTATTTGTTTGCTTATTTCATACAAAAAATTTGCAAAATAATTATTTAAGAAAAATATAAGTAATTAAAAAATTAACAATTATTATATATTTATTTATTTAACACATTAAACCTAATATATAATACAAGACTTAATATAAAAGTTTAACGAGCACTAGCTACTGGGGCCTTCGACTCGAAATTAACAATTATATTCATTTTAAACTTTACTAAATGAAGGAAACTTTCTTTCCATATATATAATGAGATGGATGATGTTGTTTGCCATCACACAAAAATTTCAAATTAAGAGGTAATGTTAATTTTATTCGCAAATTAGGTTCGACATCCAATCTGTTTCGATACTTATTTTTTAAGTACACCATGGCTGAGAACGCAGCTTCACACGTATAAGTCGCGTTTTACATTATCCAACTCGGTGTTCGAACTTATCGTCGAT
The DNA here is from genome assembly GCA_037043315.1 of Amiota communis. Lineage (NCBI taxonomy): Eukaryota > Metazoa > Arthropoda > Insecta > Diptera > Drosophilidae > Amiota > Amiota communis. Next base: position 56,275 of record JBAMAV010001307.1, read on the forward strand.
TCTTCTTTGTTGTCTGATGGTTGTGTCTGGCTTGCTAATATATTATCAGAATTCGTAAACACACTTTTTCTCATTTCTCTTAATTTTTATTTTCATCGCAAAACACTTTGTTTACATTTTTGTTTGTTCATGCATTTTATTTAGATTTAAAATGAGTTTTGAAAAGGCAAATGAAATTATAGATTGTGTGAAATTAATTCTGAACATGGATGAGAGTGAGAGTGATGACGATGAATTTATGCTTAAATTGATGGAGTGCTACATAGTGGAGTTAATTTTCTAAAACAAAAATATTTTCTTTGTTAGACTGGATCATTTATTTATTTTTTATTAATTAGAACTATATAATATCTAATAATCTATAATCTTATTATCGTTATAAATTATAACCTAGTTGTATTTATAAGCAATAACGTCAGAGCAAAGCAAATTTCTTCACATTCAGTGCTATATATTTCATTTCTCATGCATTCGCATGCATCCTCACTCTACAAACGCAAAATGAAATGAACAAACACACGAAAGAGGTGAAAAGAAAATAACGAAAAAAAAAGGCAGCGAAATTTTTGTCTGCGGTACATCGAACACGGCTGCATAGCCAACCCCCGCGCGCGCTTGCCAACAAGCAAAAGTCCGATGAGTGAATTCTGCCGCAAAGTTGGACAATGTAAAAGCGGTCTAAGTGGTGACAAAGGGCATTAAAAATTATATTGCTTTTTCCTTTTGACAGTGCAACCAAAAATCCATTAGTGGTTCATTTTCAAACACTTTTTTCAAATCGGAGTCGCATGAAATTTCAATTAAAGTATCCACTTCTTGTTCACTGAGATTAAACATTTCTTCCTTTTCAACTTCGACAGAAAAAGGATCTTTAATTCAGCGGGTTTTGTGCCATAGGTCACTGTGTCTAATCTATATATTTGTAGTGTATCATCAGGGTGTTCACGCCATACAATACATTGCAGAAATGAGTCTGGTTCTTCTATCCGCACACAACGATACATCTTGCATATGTCTGCTTTAATAGCAATCTTGTGAGATCGAAAACGTAGAAGTGTGTCAACTAATTTTGGTTGTATTACAGGTCCTGCCATTAACGTGTCATTGAGGAAATAACCAGTAGAGGTTCGAGCTGATGCATCAAATACTACACGTAATTTCGTCGTGGTGCTATCAGCTTTCAAAACACAATGATGAGGTAAAAAGTACGATACTAAGTTAGGTGGTACTGAGCTAATCGAAGTCATGTGTTTGAGGTCAACGTATTCCTTAATGAATGCCGAGTATTGTTGTTTCAATTCAGGATGACTAATGAATTTTCTTTCCAATGATTTCAGTCGATTTACTGCTCGCACGTACGAATCACCCAATGAAATGGAATCAATCTTTTTTGGCAACCTCACCACATATTCGCCAGTGCCCAAACGGCGAAAACTGCTAATAAAATGCTTCTCACAATCTAGGTCTTCCTTTGATCTCTTAATCCTTTGTGGAGTATGCCCTTCAACTTCCCAAAAACTTTTTACTAATTCATGTAGGGTACAATCTGAATCACCATCCACTGCATCAGCAACAACAACTGTGCAGCATGAAGCTTGATTCAGTGGATAACTGACATTTCCAGAGACGATCCATCCTAATCTGGTTTTTTGAAGAATAGGCAAATTCGGACCCAACTGTATTTGTCCTACACACATCAGATCGAAGAACAAACTAGCACCGATTAGTAAATCAATTCCTTGTGACTGATGAAAACCTGAATCTGCAAGCGTAATATTTGCTGGAATATTCCATTGAACAGATGACAAATTTGTTTCAGGTTGGTTAGAAGTAATTGTGGGAACGACGACGGCTGAGAGTGATGTATTGTATTTTCCATTTACAGATTGCAATCCTATCATAATACTTTCTTTTGCAACTATGTCTGATTGACCAAATCCCGAAATTATAGTTGTAGATTTAGTTCTTTTGACCTGTAACCGATTAGCTAAACATGATGTGATACAATGAATCTGAGACGCTGAATCGAGCAATGCTCTACATGGAAACAAAATTCCGTTTCGACCTTTGACCATAACCATGGCAGTAGCGAGCATAGTAATGTTTCTTGATGAATGATTTTTGCTAAGCAATGCAGCAGGATTAGAGTCAATGACAAGAGCACTTTGAGGTTCTGATACGACTGAACTTTCGATCCTATCTGAGACTTGCTGATCTATATGCAATAGCGAATGGTGCTTGGCAGAACATGACTTGCAGCAGCGTGATTTACAATCTTTTACGAAATGACCCTTGCACAAACAATTGAGGCATAACTTCAGCTTTTTGGTCTCTTTGAGGCGAATGGAAGGTGATAAATTCAAAAACAATGGACAACTTGTGATAAAATGTTCCGCTTGACAAAATACACAGCGCTTATTAGTATTTGTGGTTACGAAAGATTTTCTATTTGACGATTTTTTAAAGTTCACCTGATTGCCTGGCGTATTTGTTGCCAAGGCCAAATCCACTCTTTCCAATATCCTTACTCTGCGTTCGAAGAAAGTTGCCATTGAGTCCCATGAAGGTAAGCCTTGCATAGGCATTTCCTCTTCCCATTTTGCCTGCGTAGCGCAATCCGTTTTCTTGACAATTAAATGCATTAGCAGACCATCGAGAATTTCCTCCTTGGATGCAAGAGTGCTTAATGCTCGAATATGCACACTACTCTTGTCCACGATCTCTCGCAAATCAGTTGCTGAGTTCTCAGCCATGGATTTTAAGCCAAACAATTGATTAATATGTGCCTGAAATTGCATACTTTTAATATCAAATCTCCTTTTTAATAACATTACAGCTTTTTCGTAGTTCTCATGACATATTTCCAGAGACCGAACTGCATCCAGGGCGGTGCCAGCCAAGCTTGATCTCAGATGCTGAAACTTTTCGATGTTACTCAAAGTTGACTCATTGTCGACAATAACCTGGAACAATGACCAAAAGTCAGGCCAGTCAGTGACTGTGCCACTAAATACAGGTAACTGCAGCGCCGGCAAACGCGTTTTATTTGCTGATGTGCTGGAACCTGCCGAGTGCTCAATTCGAGTAGATGCATGCGAATCTTGCATATTTCGCGAATTTAAACATGCCATCATAGATGATTTAGCTATGATGAATGCGTCCATGAACTGAACTCGAGCATTACTGTTGATTTCGTCCAAACAGATCTGCTCGAGCTGCGTTTGATTATCCTCAAACTGGGATTTTAATTCCGAAAGTTGTTCTAATTTAACAGACACAATCGACTCATTTAAACACTGTAGGGTATCCTCAGATGTTGTATCAAGAGTCGATTGAATTTGTCCTAAGAACCAGTTACTTTTTTTCTTAAGGAATTCACGATTAAAATGCCCCGTTTCCCCGAAACCGGTTTTTTGTCCGTTCTTTGCCTTTGGCATTGTCTTTTCGATTTTATTTCAATATAAAGGCAATAAAAAGAACCACACGCGCAACAACAATGATAAACCGCAAATTCGATTAAATATTTATTGTTGTCACCAAAACGACCGAAGCGCAAAGTAGAATAACGGAACCGATGCTTATGCACTCGAAATAGTGCACTTCAAATTAAAGCAAATTAATGGAATTAACGAATATAATACACCGATATTTGCTTTACACACAACGATCACGTCGGGGTCACCAATGTTTGGGGTACAGCAAGCGTTTTTGCTGTCCACTTTTAAATTGTCAAACCGAAATAAAATAAAAAGATTAATTTATTAAACGCCGATGTGCGTTCTGCTTGACAATTTATTTGCAACTAACTTTTGAAAAACATACAAAGCTTTCTTGAACATAAAAAGAAATAGGCAAAATTAACACAATGCAATATGATCCGTTACTTTACTTTACTTTATATATTGCTTTACTTTACTTTACTTTACTTTATCTTGGTAAAGAGCGAATTTAAGAGAAGCTGCTCTCAACACATGGAATATAGAACTGTTTTAGTTATATTCTATAAATATACATATTCGCCAATTTAAAATTGGTGTATTTTCTTAACATTAATATACTCAATATCTCAGTAATATAGTTTATAAGTATTAAGTAATAAAGGATAAAATCTGTATATTCATTTATATTACATATAACATTTGTCTATTTAGTATTTCAAAATTTTTTGTCGAGAAAAAATTGAATTGAATTTTTTCTTTATTAGGATTCGGATTCGTCGCTAAGTATTCGAATCCTTTTGGATTCGGATTCGAAAGATCCGTTTGGTTAGTTGTTGGACTTTCAATCAAACGCACTTTTGGTCACTAAATGCGTATGCTGATGACTAATAGAAGAAGAATGGTAACTGTTTCTTTTTGAGTTTAGAATGCTGGTGCTTCTTATGTTATTGTTTCTACCAACAGTGCGTTGACCTTACTGATTCCTTACTTTTAGCATTGTTACATACGATGCGCGGCAAGGGCAAGCGGGATCGGTAGCGGGGTGATCGCCTTTACAGTTTGTACAGCAATATGGGACAGTTTTTGTGCAAGTAGTTGTATTGTGTGAACCAGCGCAATGCGCACATGATGTTTTAACATTACACTTACTTGACCCATGTTCAAAAAGTTGGCAATTGTTGCACTGTGTGAGTTGGTTTGTTGGTTTGGTTTTGAACTCCCAGCATACTTTTGTGTTGTTTATACAGGAGTGATGTTCACGCAGGTCTTGCAGCGTTATTGCGCCGTTTTTGAAATAAACAACGTACAACAGCAAGTTATAACCAGCCCATGAGGTTTTTTCGATAGTCTTGACATCGATGCAATTTAGGCCGCGTCTAGTTAGTGTATCTTTCATAGTGTCGTTGCTTTCTTTTTCCAATCCAAAGAGTATAGCTTTATAAGGCTTTATTTGCCTAGTTTCGTGGGAGTAGAACTCAAATTTGGATTTCTTAAGCTCATTGCAGATTACATTAAAATTTTCTGCTGAGTTTAAGAATACTTTAATGCCAATCGAAATAGACTATGTTAGCTATGGATGCTTTTCTTACTAACTCGTGTATAGCTGTTGCGGATTTATTTAAAGCCGTAATTGGTGGCGGCAAAGTTGGCTTTACTGGTCTAGACTGCTCCTCATCAGCTGGGTCCTTACTGTCATCATCGATGGTTTGGAGAGGGCAAAAATAATTGTTATAGTTGTTGTCGTTATTACTTAAACGCGGCATTTTTAGTCTGTCTGAAGCGCCAGATGCGCCAGACTCAAAATTTTATGCCAGTCGATTTCGCTTTATGTTTACAGATGATTATGCGGTAATTTTGAAACAAAAATTATTAGCTCGATGTATGTAGCTTGTGTGGCTTTCCAATTGATTTGAAAACTAGCGTGAGTGATGTGAAACAACGATAGCAGAGACACCATTTCGATGACAACCTCACTCTACGAAAGCTCGAGTCGAACTGATGAGGACAAAGAGAGAAACAGCATTTTACAGAAGCATTTTGTCCATTCCAAAGAACGTTTCACCAAACGGAGGCGTACATAATGTAATACTTAATAAAAAAATTTTAAAAATATTGTCTATAGGTTAGTTTATACTTTGTGAACTGAATTTAATATTAATGCAATAATAATCTTATGAATAAAATGAAATTAAAAAATTGTAGAAATCATGATTTTCCAAAAATTTCAAATTGCATTGATGCCAAATATGATCATAAAATGAATGTAAATTGCAGATGTTAGTCGAAAATGATCCCAAATGTGATCACAATATGATTAAATATTATAATCAAATGTTGGTCAAAAATGATCCCATATATGATCATAAAATGATAGCATATTGAAGTAAGAAATGACTGCAAAATATGATCACAAATGATAGCATATATGCATGGAAACTGCTTTAGAGTAATGATCATAAATGATTCTTCATAAGCAGGGTACCAATTTCTCCCGACGACAGAGTCATTTATGACTAGAAAATTAGCGCAGGAGAGTCAAATATGACTATCTTTTGATCAAAATTCTCACAAATTGCTGGCTGGGCTGGTTGATGCTTCTCACTACACATGCATATATGCTAGTCCAGCGTTTCTCAAAGTGTGGGTCGCGACCCACCACTGGGTCATAGAAAAATTTTGGCGGGTCGCGAAACAAAATTTTAAAAACACAAACAAATAAATTTTATAATTTACAGCAAATGATTAAATAATTCAATGGGCGTGTTCAGCAGAATCAATCGCTGACTTTTCGTGATATCGGAAAAATACATTGAAATGAATGAATGAGAATGCAATTGTCAAGTAAATTGTGTGCTGTTACTTGGTTGAAAAGTAAGTATAATGTAGTAATATTTTTATTAATATAGTTTTTTGTTTATAAGTGTGTATGTTGTTAATGTGTATTTTAAAGATATGTGAAATGGAGGATAAGATGGCAGTAAATATAATTTGCCTCTATGTGTTATTTGCAATGACAAACTTTCAAATGAAAGTATGAAACCGTCAAAGTTGGAAACGTTATTTAGACACAATTCATTCTGAATACTCTGATAACCAATTAACTTTTTTGCTGATAAGAAAAAGAAATCAATTACTGCTCAAAAATCATTGAAAAATGCACTCTTTCCTCGCCAGTCAAATGAAAACCTCACTTTGACAGCTTTTTAAATTTCCAAATTAATAGTTGAGACTGGGTATCCTCATAGTGCTGGAGAAAAATTAATACTTCCGGCTTTAAAAATTGTTTCAAAAAACTTATGTGGAATAAAGGAAAAAATTTATTTTCGGCAATACCATTATCAAATGACGCAGTTAAACGGAGAATTGACGATACTGCGAAAGCACAGATATCGAGGATAATGCAAATCTCATGTGTTTTATCAGATATATTGATGAAGACAGCATACAAGAATGTACGCTGCAGTTACCTGTATTTAGTGGCACAGTCACTGACTGGCCTGACTTTTGGTCATTGTTCCAGGTTATTGTCGACAATGAGTCAACTTTGAGTAACATCGAAAAGTTTCAGCATCTGAGATCAAGCTTGGCTGGCACCGCCCTGGATGCAGTTCGGTCTCTGGAAATATGTCATGAGAACTACGAAAAAGCTGTAATGTTATTAAAAAGGAGATTTGATATTAAAAGTATGCAATTTCAGGCACATATTAATCAATTGTTTGGCTTAAAATCCATGGCTGAGAACTCAGCAACTGATTTGCGAGAGATCGTGGACAAGAGTAGTGTGCATATTCGAGCATTAAGCACTCTTGCATCCAAGGAGGAAATTCTCGATGGTCTGCTAATGCATTTAATTGTCAAGAAAACGGATTGCGCTACGCAGGCAAAATGGGAAGAGGAAATGCCTATGCAAGGCTTACCTTCATGGGACTCAATGGCAACTTTCTTCGAACGCAGAGTAAGGATATTGGAAAGAGTGGATTTGGCCTTGGCAACAAATACGCCAGGCAATCAGGCGATCTTTAAAAAATCGTCAAATAGAAAATCTTTCGTAACCACAAATACTAATAAACGCTGTGTATTTTGTCAAGCGGAACATTTTATCACAAGTTGTCCATTGTTTTTGAATTTATCACCTTCCATTCGCCTCAAAGAGACCAAAAAGCTGAAGTTATGCCTCAATTGTTTGTGCAAGGGTCATTTCGTAAAAGATTGTAAATCACGCTGCTGCAAGTCATGTTCTGCCAAGCACCATTCGCTATTGCATATAGATCAGCAAGTCTCAGATAGGATCGAAAGTTCAGTCGTATCAGAACCTCAAAGTGCTCTTGTCATTGACTCTAATCCTGCTGCATTGCTTAGCAAAAATCATTCATCAAGAAACATTACTATGCTCGCTACTGCCATGGTTATGGTCAAAGGTCGAAACGGAATTTTGTTTCAATGTAGAGCATTGCTCGATTCAGCGTCTCAGATTCATTGTATCACATCATGTTTAGCTAATCGGTTACAGGTCAAAAGAACTAAATCTACAACTATAATTTCGGGATTTGGTCAATCAGACATAGTTGCAAAAGAAAGTATTATGATAGGATTGCAATCTGTAAATGGAAAATACAATACATCACTCTCAGCCGTCGTCGTTCCCACAATTACTTCTAACCAACCTGAAACAAATTTGTCATCTGTTCAATGGAATATTCCAGCAAATATTACGCTTGCAGATTCAGGTTTTCATCAGTCACAAGGAATTGATTTACTAATCGGTGCTAGTTTGTTCTTCGATCTGATGTGTGTAGGACAAATACAGTTGGGTCCGAATTTGCCTATTCTTCAAAAAACCAGATTAGGATGGATCGTCTCTGGAAATGTCAGTTATCCATTGAATCAAGCTTCATGCTGCACAGTTGTTGTTGCTGATGCAGTGGATGGTGATTCAGATTGTACCCTACATGAATTAGTAAAAAGTTTTTGGGAAGTTGAAGGGCATACTCCACAAAGGATTAAGAGATCAAAGGAAGACCTAGATTGTGAGAAGCATTTTATTAGCAGTTTTCGCCGTTTGGGCACTGGCGAATATGTGGTGAGATTGCCAAAAAAGATTGATTCCATTTCATTGGGTGATTCGTACGTGCGAGCAGTAAATCGACTGAAATCATTGGAAAGAAAATTCATTAGTCATCCTGAATTGAAACAACAATACTCGGCATTCATTAAGGAATACGTTGACCTCAAACACATGACTTCGATTAGCTCAGTACCACCTAACTTAGTATCGTACTTTTTACCTCATCATTGTGTTTTGAAAGCTGATAGCACCACGACGAAATTACGTGTAGTATTTGATGCATCAGCTCGAACCTCTACTGGTTATTTCCTCAATGACACGTTAATGGCAGGACCTGTAATACAACCAAAATTAGTTGACACACTTCTACGTTTTCGATCTCACAAGATTGCTATTAAAGCAGACATATGCAAGATGTATCGTTGTGTGCGGATAGAAGAACCAGACTCATTTCTGCAATGTATTGTATGGCGTGAACACCCTGATGATACACTACAAATATATAGATTAGACACAGTGACCTATGGCACAAAACCCGCTGCATTCTTGGCTATTCGTGCAATGCAACAGGTAGCTATAGACGAAGCATATGATTTTCCCCTTGGTTCAAAGATAGTACTACGCGACTTCTATGTTGACGATCTCATCTCAGGTGGCAGTACAGAAGAAGAAGTCTCGGATATTATATCACAAACAAATGCATTACTTTTACGAGGAAAGTTCATGCTCAGAAAATGGTGCTCAAATGATGATAGCGTCTTGCGAGGAGTTGAAGAATCGAGTAGAGAACAAACAACAGCATTTAGCGATGGTAATGATTGTACAAAAACACTTGGATTGATGTGGGACCCAAAGAATGATGATTTCTTATTCTCGTTTTCTTCATTTGATATTGCTGAGCGTGTTAGCAGGCGCCAAGTGCTGACTGCTGTTGCAACGATTTACGACCCACTTGGTTTGATTGGACCAGTTGTGTTAAAACTTAAGGTGTTTCTTCAATCACTTTGGAAACAAAAAATGGCGTGGGATGAAAGTATACCACAATCTTTACATTGTAATTGGAATCAATTATGCTCAGCACTAGGTCGAGTCAGCAAAATTCGGTTCCCTCGTTTCGTTGGATTAGATAAGGCTGAACTAGAAATTCATGGATTTTGTGATGCTAGCATAAAGGCATTTGGAGCTTGCGTTTATGTTCGAGCAAAGAAGGGCAATTGTGTGAAAGTCAACTTATTGTGTTCTAAATCACGAGTAGCTCCATTGAAGACACTCGCAGTACCCAAACTGGAATTATGCGCAGCAATGCTACTGGCTGAGTTGATGAAATCTATTTTTGATTTGAAGATTTTTAATGCAAGTTTCTTTTGTTGGTCAGATTCAAGTATAGTGCTTTCCTGGTTGGATGATGTCGCTGCTAATTACAACATATTCGTGGCAAATCGTATTAGTAGCATACAAGAAATTTCGAACGGCATGATTTGGAGACACGTACCAACTGAACATAATCCTGCCGACATTTTATTTAAGGGTGCACTTCCTAAGGAATTTGAAGAATCTGAGTTGTGGAAGCATGGACCTAAATTTCTGCAAGAGGATGAGCTTAGATGGCCAAAATCAATTAAATTGTCTCCTAACACTATTGAGAGGAAACGTAACGTGCTGAGTGTAGTGACAAGCAACACAGATTACTCAATTGATTGCAAATTCGTTAATTTGTTTCGTTCAACGCAAAGGGTGTACGCTTATGTACATCGCTTTATGAAGGCAAAGTCGCTTCATTGGTCATCCCCCAAGCTTACTGTGGAGGAGATAGAAGCTGGAACATGTGTACTAATTCGGATGGTACAAAGGGCAACCATGCATCAGGACTACATCGAGTTGGAAGCTAATGGGACGATCGGTCGTTCCAGTAGATGCTCATCCCTGAACCCTTTTATGGATAAAGCTGGTATAATGCGTGTTGGGGGTCGATTACGGAATGCAAATTTGAGCTTCAGCGAAAGGCATCCAATTATACTACCGGCAGATCATCCAGTGACAAACAGCATCATAGTTGATTACCACCAAAGACTACTGCATGCTGGACCTCAGGCCTTGTTGGCAAGCATTCGTATGAGGTTTTGGCCCCTCGGCGGATTAAAAGCTGTAGCTAAGGTTGTAAACAAGTGTATTCGATGTTTTCGTGCAAGACCATCGTTGATGCAGTATATCATGGGCAATTTACCTTCAGAGCGAGTAAGGCCTCAGCCTCCGTTTTATACAACAGGCGTGGATTTTTGCGGACCATACGTTTACAAGTCAGAGGTGCGGAACAGGCAGCCAATTAAATGTTACATTTGCCTTTTCATTTGTTTTGTCACGAAAGCTGTACATTTGGAATTGGTGAAAGATTTGGCAACACCTTCATTTTTGGCTGCATTGAAACGTTTTGTAAGCTTGCGTGGCCGACCACGAACTAATTGGTCGGACAACGCAACAAATTTCGTAGGTGCCAGGAATGAGCTGAAAAGACTTCATGAGTTAATGTTTAATGAAGAACATCAGAAGGAGGTACACAGACATTGTCTTAATGAAGGAATAAATTGGCGTTTTATTCCTCCGAGATCACCACATTTCGGTGGCCTCTGGGAGGCGTCGATTAAATTAGCAAAGCATCATCTTCGTCGTTCGATTTCTTGTTCGGTGCTCAATTTTGAAGAATTTAGAACTCTTGTTTATCAAATTGCAGCTATAATAAATTCTCGACCTCTTTATCAACTCACAGAAAGGCCTGACGATCTGCAAGTTCTGACTAAAGGACACTTCTTGACTGGTGGAATGCTGACAGGAGTAGCTGAGCCGGATCTAGTTAACTTAAACCCAAATCGTTTAAGGCATTGGCAAGTCGTGTGCCAAATACAACAGTCATTCTGGAAGACTTGGAGTACAGCATATCTCACTTTGCTCCAAGAGCGAGCTAAGTGGCGTCTAAAAACAGCAAACATCCCCGAAGGTTCTCTGGTCCTACTTAAAGATGACAACTTACCATCGATGAAATGGCAAATTGGTCGAGTGGTTGAAACTGTCAAAGGCAATGATGGTGTCGCTCGTGTGGCAAACATTCGTACCAGCACGGGAATCATCAAGCGAGCCATAGCTAAGTTATGCCTCTTACCGATAGAAGATGTTGAAAGCCGTAGTCCTTCAACGGGGGGAGGATGTTGAGAGCAGCTTCTCTTAAATTCGCTCTTTACCAAGATAAAGTAAAGTAAAGTAAAGCAATATATAAAGTAAAGTAAAGTAACGGATCATATTGCATTGTGTTAATTTTGCCTATTTCTTTTTATGTTCAAGAAAGCTTTGTATGTTTTTCAAAAGTTAGTTGCAAATAAATTGTCAAGCAGAACGCACATCGGCGTTTAATAAATTAATCTTTTTATTTTATTTCGGTTTGACAATTTAAAAGTGGACAGCAAAAACGCTTGCTGTACCCCAAACACCATGCAAAACATTATTTTTTTTTATGTTCTCTGAACTTAGCCGATTTCTTTTTTTGGTGATTAGTTCACCAGCTGTCGAAAACACCCATTCACTGGGAACGGATGTTGCACACAGAGAAAGATGTCTTTTGGCCATTGTCGCCAGTCGTGGGTATAGAACTTCCCGCTGACTCCACAAAGAAAGCGGACCGGAGTGCCGGACGATTGGCGGCTCATTCAAGAATTGTTGAATTTCAATCATAGCTGTCGAGTTGTTATTACCGGCAATAAAATTCGCATTTATGCTATCGAATTCGCCCCAAATCTGATCATTCAGATCGATTTCGTTTGATTCCAAATCATCTGCTGAATTTGGAACATCAGTCATCAGATAATTGTTCCTGAAGTTGCTGTTTGCACATTTTGAGGGTATGTTCTTTCACAATTCCACAACGCTTAAATCGTGGATCGAATAAAGTAGCCATTGATAGAGTCATATTATCTTCTATATTTGGAAATCGTTTTTCGAACCCATTCAATAATGTTGATGCCAAAAGTCAACTCTCCCTTATTAATTCTTTATTAGTTGATTGTATATGCAATGTTTTCGTCATTTGACGAATTATAATTTTTGATGCTGTGACAAGTTTTTCTGATGATAATTCTTCAGTTATCATCAAAAACGGTTTTAAAATTATACACCATTCTTTCACCCGTGCAAATTCGCTAGCATTCAGTACGCACAGGTCTTTGTGTTTTTGCTTTAAGATCGCAATTGTCGCCACTATTGCATCTTGCACCAAGCAAACTCGTTCAAACATACGATAGGTGGAATTCCACCGAGTGTCAACATCATGATGCTCGTTGTGGACATCGACTCAAACTTATCAGCTGCAGATGTGCTTTTGTGAAAATATGTAACAATATTTTTCACTTTAGATCGGGTCTCATCCAATATTTTTATTGCATCACGAACTATTAAATTAATAGAGTGTGCAAGGCAAGGCAAATGACACCATCCTATGCGTTCAACAGCCGCCTTCATATTAGCTGCGTTATCAGTCACAATTGCATGCATGAATTTTTTTTTCTACAATAATATTCACCGCTCGCAAATATTGACAATTTCTTCGCGTAAATCATTTGCGGTATGAGGACCAATGAAACGACAACAATCTAGCAAACGACAACAATCTAGCAAATAATTTTAACTTTTCTTCAATTTCGTTGTATTTTGCGGGAAGCATTATTTCCGTTAAATGCGTACGCGACGGCAACACATAAGCTGGATTGAGTTCAGCCGAGTATGTTCGAAATCCTTTCAATATAAAATGTTATACATACTCGTATATTCATTATGTTATGTTATATATGTGTACCTGTATTGCTTTTAAATAATATTTTTACCTTCATCGCCAACTATCGAAAGTGGTTGTAAGTCCTTTACAACCATCTTTACAAGCTCAGCATCCACTTGTTTTTTTTTTTTTTTTTTTGATTGAATCCATAGGGCGAACAACAAATGACGATATCTTGCTTTGCAATTTTTTAGTCTGTTGAACATGATCGGCCTTATCCGAGGATACCATGACTATATCCCAATCCGATGGAGTGTCTGTTGAAGACGAAGATGTCGGATTTTCGCAAACTACACGCAATAGTTTTCTCGCAGTTGGACGAGCCGGATCATTTTCAATTTAAATTGTCGGATGTCGGTGCCGTAAATGTTTTAATAAATTTGATGTAGTACCACCTTTAAACATAAATTTTTGTTGGCATAAATCGCATTTCGCCTTGTTTTCAGAAATGTTGGTGCTAAAATATTGCCAAATACCGCTTCTACATGACATTTTAACTCTTTATAATAACAAAAATCTTTCACTTTGTATGTACATGATTGGCAAAATAACAAGTACAGTATCACATAAAAATAAAACCTCCAAATTAATTGGAAACTTTGTATATTTCATCTCTTTAATAAAAAATTAAACTCATAAAAATTGTGGAATTATGCTTTAGATTATTTCTTTTAAGTTTAAGACAAATAAATATTCAAATAAGCAATTTTTTTTACAAATTTCAACGTAATTACGTTACATTTGTAAGCGACCAATATTTCTTTAAGCCACTGTGTATGCATGTATATTGCTCTCTCTCCACTTAGAATTCACAGGCGAACTATTTTTCTCGGAGACGAAGAGTGAGTGCAAACGAAATGAAAAGTATTGACATTTCGCTCGCACGCATGCAATCTCATTCTGTCTTTTGCATTTTTGCATTGTTATGATCTTTCTGATATTTCAGTGCGCCTGGTTGCCTGAATCGACAATTTCTGGTATTTAGCACTAAATACATTAAATTAAATAAACTAAACTAATATTTTTTATATTAAATTCGATCATTATAATGTATATATGTTTTGTATTCGGTATCGTACTGAGATTCGTAGGATTCGGATTCGAACAAGGATTCCTACTGGGATTCGTACTCGGATTCGTATTCGTACTGGGATTCGTACTCGTACTGGGATTCGCACTCAGATTCGTACTCGGATTCGGATTCGTACTTGCTTTTGGATTCGATTACCATGAATAATTCTAAGATCCGCATCTTCGAATCCGAATCCAAGGATTCGTGCATCACTACTCACTAGTAATAACAACAACATCAACAAAAACACACCATCTCAAAGTTCACCTGATCTGTTTTCGCCTGACGAAATTAGTTCGCTACTGAATGAACTCATGGACAAACTTAGCTGCTGTACAAACAAAAGAGAGCAGTTTAATATAATAACTCAGTTAGCTGTAAAGTACGTACATACTAAATATTAATTTAAGTAATTGTCTTAACATCATGGCATGGAATGCGCGTGCCGTAAAAGGTAAAAGAAAAGAACTTTTACACTTTTTAAATTCTACTCATGTCCATATCTCCCTTCTAAGCGAAATCTGGCTAACCCTTCACGACAGTTTCCTTATCCCAGGCTACTCTGTTTACAGGAACGACCATTTTGGGGGGGGTGGAGTAGCAATAATTGCTAAAAGCGGGATTAAACATAAACAAATTGTAGGTTTAAATACTCAACTAATTGAAAACGTTGGCATTCAGCTGGAAATAAATGGAGGAAACTCCTTAAAAATTTTCTCTGTTTACTTTCCTGACTAATTGCTTAAGATGCATCAAATTAATGGTAGCTATATACTAGGAGGAGATTTCAACTGTAGAAATCGCCTGTGGAATTGCCTCAGAGCTAATTGCTGGGGAAACATTCTATACGAACATGCTATGCAAGGTAAATTTAGTATTATACACTCAAGGGACCCCACTTACGTTCCATCAAACTACAAGGCAAATCCGTCTACACTCGACCTATTTCTAGCTAGTTCACCTCACCTTCTCATTGAGCCGCTAGCTCAAAACGATCCTTCATCAGACCATTTACCAATTATCTGTAAAGTGACGTCGACCTTAACCAGTTCAAATAAGCAAACCCTACTATATTCAAAAGCAAATTGGAAGATGTTCAGACAAATCCTAAACCAACGCTTCCGAATAATATCAACCTTTAACGAAAATTCACTATACTCCAGTAACGAAATTGACTACATTATCGACTTCATGACAACTAGCGTCTGCGGAGCAATCGACCAAGCCGTACCCAAATCCTACATCACCATCCCATTTAACACCAAAACCTCTGACAATAATGTAGAGCTTATAAAAATACGTAACATTACGCGAAGACTCTGGATAAGAAATAGGCATCCAATATACAAAGCCAGATTAAATTTTCTAAATCGTCAAATTAAAGTACAATTGTTAGAATTTAATAACATTAACTGGAACAATAAACTTTTCCGCCTTGACACAAACTCTAAATCATTCTGGAAAATAACAAAAATAATTAAAAACAAAAAACTATTCGTCCCAAGCTTTTGTTATAATGATAAAATTCATAGTACCAGAGAACAAAAAACCAAAATTCTGAGTGAAATCTTTGAGAAAAAGCATCACTCCACCGATGCACTCTCAGATGCAACCACTGAGGTATTAGTAAATAGGTCGCTTAACACCCTGGTCACAGCTGAGATCACAAATAACCAAACAATCACCCTTGCGAAAGTGAATGATGTCGTTCGCTTCTTAAAAACTAAAAAGTCTCCAGGTCCAGATAATATACCTAATACTGCCTGAAGCATCTCCCCTTACGTGCTCTAAATTTACTTGCTCTTATTTTTAATAGATGTATAGACATTGGATACTTCCCACGCAACTGGAAGTTAGCTAAAATTGTGGCGATTGCAAAGCCAGGCAAACCTGTTGACTCACCAGAAAGCTACCGCCCTATAAGTCTCTTGTGCGGTTTCTCCAAAATACATACACATACATTGAAAGAAACAACATTCTCCCGTCTTTTCAATACGGCTTTAGGCCCACCCTCAGCTGTATTCATTTCCTCAATAATCTCAAACAATTTGTTACAAACAAACTGAAATCAAAGGATTCGGTAGGCATGGTTACACTGGACACTCAAGCTGCTTTTGATACTGTGTGGCACAATGGCCTCATACACAAGCTAATGCAAACCGGTACCCCTCTATACCTTGTAAGAATGATTCGCAGTTTTCTATCTGACAGATATTTTTGTGTATATATAGATGGTGTAAGTTCAGATAGAAAATAGATAACGGCTGGTGTTCCTCAGGGCTCGGTGCTAGGACCCTTGCTCTATAATCTATATACATACGACATTCCAACTCTGAACCATTGTCATTCATTAATCTTCGCCGACGACACTGCCCTCTTCTGATCTGGTAATATCCATAGTGTTATTCATCAAAACCTTGAGGATGCTTTTGTCATCTATGATAAATACTTCCATAGATGGAAAATTAAGCTAAATGCCAATAAGACCAACGCCATATACTTCACCCGGAAGCGTAACTCCTGCCATTTACCCATCTCTAACCTACTGCTCAATTCTCAATAAATAAATTGGGAAAAAAAAATATCTTGGCTTAAATATAGAAAGCAAACTCACCTTCCGTTTGCATATAAATAGGACAATCGTTAAAACAAATAAGACGCTAAGAATCCTATATCCCTTTATCAATAGGAAATCTAAACTTTCAATAAAAAACAAACTTATAATTTATAAATCGGTATTCGTTCCAATTATGTTATATGGCTCGGAGGTTTGCGGTGACTGCGCGAAAAGTCACCGTAATAAACTTCAGATCTTACAAAATAAATTGTTAAAAATGATATTTAATCTTCCTTTTTACTACTCCACTTCCCTACTACACGAAAGGGCAGATATAGCCATGATAGACGAAAAAATTCGACAGATTACTAATAGTTTTAATGTAAGGAATCAAATAATACACTTTCCAAGTGTAGATCGGCACTTAATTAGCTAATTCTTAATTAACTTAATTAAGTCCAGATCCCCAGTTTTTAGTTTTAAGTCTATAGTGCTAGTCTTAGGTTAAGTTTTTATAAAACTCTCAATTGTAAGGTTTTTGTATCCCCTATTTTCCTTACTCTAAAAAAGCATGTTCTTTATTTAATGAATAATCTATTTTATAATTATCTTCTTAGTTGTTAAGTTGTCAAAGAAACTAAACTCTATATAAGCGTAAAATTATCAAAATTGTATGAATTGTACTATCACGGGTTAATAAAAAAAAAAAAAAATCTCTTTGTCCTCGGCCTTATACTTCAAATGACATATATCTATAAGGAAAAAAATGTTGCATCATGTTTTAAATTTAAGTCATTACATTCTTACTTTTAATTACTGTTGTGACAAACAAGTTCTCGGTGCTAGGTTTCTCATTGGTCCCCTTCCAACTGAATAAAGAGGCCAATTCATCCGTAAACACTTTTCGGATGGCACTTCTTAAAAACAGCGATTGTCCATCGCCACCAATTATTGAAATAAAATTTTTTAAAAACAAAAATAAATTAATTGGGGAAAATATGCAATTAAACGTACAAAATCATCCCGAAATTCCTCGTTTTTCTCCAATTCATCGTTAAAGTTTATCAACTCCTCCATCAAAAGAAATGGCAGTTTGTCAAATCTCGGACTATGTTGTAATGCAATGGAGTTGTGGAGCTTTCTATTCTCCAATTTGACTGCGATTACCGCCTCCGTTAATTTCCCAATGGTCTTCCTGCACTGCTGTACTTCTTCTGTTAAGACATCCATTGAATTTCGTAATGATTTCGTTTCATCGCGCAGCTCAATAAGTATATTTGCTGGACAAGTAATTTCTGTAACATAGATGCTTTGTACTGCAATAAATAATATTTATCATTACACATATCAATACCATTGCTTAGAAACGGTGCGAAATAAAACCTATTTTCCACAGAATAATTTAAACATATAAATTTTTTCATTATTTCATTTTTAGAAAATTGCATTTCACTGTCAAGTTCGATGTCAGCAACCCAGTATATATGGAATTGATTAGAAGGAATAGGTTCTACAAAATAAGGCGCAATAACTGCCCTACCATTAAATACTAAAGTATTGTTATTATTTATAATTTGCGTGATTTTCACTACATTCTTCCCAACTAAATAAAAGCAATCAGGGTTGCGTAAGGAAAAGAAGTAACCGCTTTAATTTACATTTGAAATTTTGCCGTTGACTGATTTCCCTAATATGGTTGGCGTTTTCCCAACGGGTAACTGTTTTCTACTTGCCGTTTGTAAATTTGAGAAGCTGTATTTCCGGATTTTCGTACTCTTCTCTTTACTGTTTGGAGATAATTCGCAAATTTAAATGTACTAAATGCTTCTAAGGATCCATGAAGCTTAGCGTCCTCATGGATATGCAAAAGGCAGTGAAATTTGTGGGTCAAAAAGCATTCATCGTACAACGTGTCCTCGACAAATGACTTTAATAGTTTCTGTGCGCACAAATTATTGGTTTTGCAGTCTTCATCTAAAAGAATTCTTAAGGCCAAAGACAGTTTCAAGAAATGACAGTATCTTACTGGACTTATGATGTTCTTTAGTATGAAAGGTCCTGTATACAGCAAAAATTGACGCAACTCTGTGGCACATTGTTAGTATTAAAAATTAACTCTTTTGAAAGTGCTTCGATTTTCCATGAAAGTAATGTGAAATCTTGGCCTTTCTTTTAATCCATGCATTAAGAAGAGTTCGCATTACACCTAAACAGACAATGTGCATATAATCTAGCGTACACTGAGATATTATATCAATATCAAGTATCTCTAAAGCTGAGGGGGTTTGCGTAGTATGATGCTTCTAAGTTTTGAATTATTTAATGCAGGTGATTTTTTACCATTTGGCCCAGAAAAATAATATGTTCGCGAGTTGCAAGATTACTTGACATAATCTTTTTAGCTTCTCTTTTCGCTATGCGCCTTATTTGTTTAGCAGACATACCTTGTTGAAATGATGCACTTAAATGTTTATTTTTTTGTTTGAAAAATTTACTCACTTCAACAGTCGAAACGTTTTGAATATCAGTTGCATTTCGACTAATGCAATCTGCAACGGAATTTACTATCTTCTTAGCATTTGGAAGATCATTTTAACAAAAATCATCTTGCTGAGTCTTATTCGAGTCCTCTTGATGATTAAAAAGTGATTAATTTCATATGCGATTCAAAGAAGACTCGAAAATGACTCATCTTTACGCTCAAAATGTGATTTCTCGGAACTACAATAATAAATTGTAGAGAAATCGCAAATTGATCATGCTGGAGATTGAAATATGATTGTTGTGGCTGTTGAATGTGTAGCAATATTTGGCGGCGCTGGTCTATGCAATACGGTATTTCTTGTGATTCTAACGGGACTTTTTCGTCTTTCTTTTTCACAAATTTGAAATGAAATGTAAAATGCTACATTTTTGTTCATTAATATTTGTTGAAGAGTGGAGTGCAGTCCAGATTGCAAAGTGAAAAAATTAATTAATAATAAAAGGTAAATTCAAAGTGAAGTAATAAATAAGACAATGTCGCTGAATAATTTCCATGCTTCCGGTGATTTTCAATATTTAAGAAGTAAGTAATACAATAAATCCATTATTTTCCCAGTTATACTAAAAAAGTATTGTTTTCAGTGCAAAACGTTGCCGCACCCCCGTCTGACTCCGTTCAAAGCCTTTTAATGAAATTACGCAACGAAATTAGATCATTGAAAACTGAAGTTTCAAATTTGAAACTTCAAATGGACGGTAATTAACGGGCACTTACAAAATTGACGGTTGAGGTTATCGCCGTTAAATTAGAAAGTAGGAAGCACCACAATGACACTATATATATTGACGAATTGCAAAATGTGGGCCAATTTCCTTTCGCCGTTATTGCTGATCTTCAAAAATATGACGAGGAGGTTCAAAAATATTAAGATAAACTTGTACAATTTGTGAGTACTACGAGTATACGTTGATATATTAATTTGTATATTAATTAAAAAAGTTTTCAGAAACAATTCATTGGGAAAACGGGTGGAGAGGGATCAGCACAATTCATAAGAGGAGCCATTCGAAAGGTATTTTCTGATGAATTGGCATCAGCTTACAGCTGGAAGGGAACAAGCACAAAACCAAGCGCCGAAAAGTGTTTCCTAGTGACAACCATTAAAAGTAGGTACATATTTCTATGAATGCGACAGTAAAATTAATTTTTTTTTTCTTAGATATTTGCCATTTGAAGTTCAAATATACCGACAAGGACATGAATGCTGTCCTACAAAAACATTTTGTGCACGCCAAAGATAGGATCACAAAAAGGAAACGTCAGGATGAAACTATTAAGTCTTAATTGTTGCTTTTATGTTGCTTTATAAACATGTATATATATAAATAAACTTTCTTAAATAATAAAAATCAATTATATTCCTTTTAAAAAAAAAAGCAAATGTTCAGGAATATGACTCGAAAATGAGTCTAAAATGATTAGGAATATGACTCGAAAATGAGTCGAAAATGATCAGGAATATGACTCGAAGAAGACTCATTAATGATTAGAAAAGCGAGTCATAAATGCGTCCTCAAGAAGAGTCGCGGCTAGGGAACAAATTTCTCCCGACAAAAGTATCATTTATGCTCAGAAAATGCGCGCTATTTTAATCAGTCAGGCGACTCGAAAAAGACTCGAATCTGATCGGAAATTTCAAAATATGCAGGCTGGGACATTGCTTATGGAAGAGCAAATACCAATACATGTACAAGAAAACTGCAATACATAGAAACTTAAATTTTTTATATACACTGAAAAAAAAAACATAAGAATACAAATTTCTTTTAATTCTTCTACGACCCTTATTAGAAGGGTTTATGTGAACGTTCGTTGCTTTTTCTAGATCTGTGTTTAGTTTTTATTTATTTTAAATACGAAAAAGCACTTTCACATATATATGTGCTATCATTATAATTATAATCAGATTTGTAACTTAAAACACCCCACTATTTCTCTAAGTGCTTTTCAATGAGCAGCTGAAAATTTGTTTTCCTATCGTACGGCAAACAACAACATAATCTCCGTTATCGCGAATGTGTATAAAGGTAGGCATCCACACGTCCACATGTTTTCAAATTGAGAACTTTTGTTATTTCTATATATGCCGACGGCAATATTGCTTCTTCGAGAAAGAAAATGATGAAGAAAGAGGGTGAAAGAAACATGAGAAGAAATACACACAAATAATGTGGCGTTTCTTTTCTCCGTTGTAGACACGTCTGTTCGCAACGAATATTTCATCGCAATGAGATGTTTTCACCATCCACTCATCAACTTCTGTCAAATGCAAAAATGAGAGCAAGACAATTTGATGAGGAATCAAAACGTTTTGATTTGACTCAAAGATTTACACAAACGTGAAATCAGCGCCATCCTCACATCAAATCATATCAAATCACTTCAGCTCTCTCTCTTTTCTCTCACGATTTGATCAAATCGTAGACATGAGCGTGAATGCGTTAAAAACGGCTTATGAATCATTCACTGTAAAATGTGTTTGAGTTTTCACTCATTTATTTGTAGTGGATGTGAATGTGTGTTGTGTTTCATTTCTGAAAAATGAATGTCATACCAATTCATAAGTTCTTATCTACATTGACTGTAAATGAGAGTGAATGATGGTATGAGAGAATTTGAAACATTGAATTTTTTGTGCATTTTACAACTGTATTTTGAACGTGATGACGTCGCTCACGTCACCCACCGTCATTCAAGAAACGCTAAACGAAATGAAATAACAACGAAAAAAGACAAAGAGAACCGTCGGCAAAGCCGACCGCACAGTCGCTCAGATTCCACACATTGTCTCGCTTCCCTTATCCACAGCTCACACGAAAGAAGACAAGAAAAAAGTCGTCGTAACTGAACGACAATTGTGTTGTTTGACAGTTTCCCTCTACTACCTCGCTTCCCTCATTCAGAGACAAAAATTTGATGGGAAAAAAGTTCGGCAGAGCCATTCGTGCAAATGTCTTCCTATTTCTTTTGTTTATTATTAATAGCAATTTTAAAATAAACATAATGAAAACTATAAAAACTTATTAAATTTTTAAAAATATGAAATAATATATGTAACAATTCAATATTTATTTAAATATAACAAATGAGAACTGAAATAATAAGAGAAATATTAGAAGATAATAATAATTTTTATTTTTTAAAAACGAAACAATTTTATGTTAATATAACAATAACAATTTATTCACTACAACAACGATACTTACTTTTTGCAAAAAACTCATTTCGCGTCCTTATGCTCTTTTTCTCTCTTTTTCTTTAACGCAAGTCTACCGCTCACTTCAACGATCAAACTTCTACTACACCTCACACAACTATGAAGTGAATTGTCCTATCGTTTTTTCACCATTCATTGTTTCATTTCGTGTGTTTTGAATGTGAAGGCACAATGCTCATTCAATCCATATCAAACTGAATGAGTCACTCACTCACTCATTTCTTCTCTCACACAGCATTGCCAACATTCAAATTTCGTCGTCTACAATAATTTTGAGTATGCATTCATGAATTTTAACTATGGTTAGCAATGTGAATGTGCGATTATTTGTGATCAGCTCGATGAGACGAGTTGATTTAGCCATGTCCGTCTGTCTGTCTGTATGTATGCAAACTAGTCCCTCAGTTTTTAAGCTAGAGAGCTGCACATAGGTTTCTTTTTACCATACGCAGCACATTTGTCGGAATCAGCTGAATCGGACCACTAGAGGGGGTACCTCCCATACAAACCCCCTTAAAATTATTGTTCTTATTAAAAAAAGTTTTTTGTTTTTTAACATATAGAACTGAAATTTGGACACGATAAGTTTGTAATCTATGGCCATGAATCATGAAAATTTCATGATCCTAGGGCTACCAGGTGGGGTACGTCCCATACAAACCACCCTTTAAATTAATGTTCTTGTTAGAAAAGTTTTTTGTTTTTTAACGTATGGAACTGAAATTTGGACCCTATAAGTTTCTGATCTATATTCATCAACCATATCAATTTCATGATCCTAGGGTTACCAGCAGTGGTACCTCCCATACAAACCCAAATTAAATGGCAAACTTCTTTACATAGTATAAAGCAAAGTCGAAATTTCAAGAAGTTAAAATACTGATTACTTCTAAACCACGCAACGTATTTTGATGCGGTTGTCACTGTTAATTAAAGAATTTCCTTAGAAAAGTTTGCATGTACATAAATAATTGATTTAATAATCAAAGTAATTATGATTATTATCCATATTTGTCATTCACTAAACACATCAACACTAAGTTTGACATTCACCAAAACAGATATTTGTAATTCACTACAACATCAAACAGCTCTTTTTGGTTCACAAAACAGTTCAAAAAGTAGTTCTTTCCCCATTTACCAATACTGTATTTTGATAATTTCACAGGTTGGCTTTGCGAACGAGTCCCGTTTTGTTCGCTTATAAAATTAATGTAGTTGTAATAGTGTTATAATTTATGAAAAAAGCATTTACTGCTACTACAATATTACAGCTTTTCATTCTTTACACAGCAAAGTTTCTTCAAATGTGATTTTAGAATTAAATTAAAGTAATTATTATTATCATTTAGGCCATACTATAAGGTAAAGAAAACATTTGTTTACTTGCAATATAAGGAAAAAATGTCACCTACCAACGATCAAATAGGTAAAGTAAATCATTTAATTCTGTCAAAGATCAATGGACTGACACTCTGAAACATACTACTCTGTAGACAATGCTATTGATCTGGAAGAGGCTATTCATTTCCCAACAGAATTTCTTAATTCTCTACAGCCTTCTGGTTTGCGCCTACATAAATTTTATTACGGAATCTTAATCCACCAAAATTGTGCAATGGTACACGTTTACAGATAAAATCATTAAAAAAAACTACATAATAGAGTGTACAATACTGACCGGATGTGGAACTGGAGAAGTCGGATTCCATTAATACTAACGGATCTATCTTTCCAATTTAGAAAATTGCAATTTCCTATAAAATTGTCATTTTCAATGACAATCATCAAATCACAAGGTCAAACATTCAACGTTGTGGGATCTGGTAATATCCATAGTGTTATTCATCAAAACCTTGAGGATGCTTTTGTCATCTATGATAAATACTTCCATAGATGGAAAATTAAGCTAAATGCCAATAAGACCAACGCCATATACTTCACCCGGAAGCGTAACTCCTGCCATTTACCCATCTCTAACCTACTGCTCAATTCTCAATAAATAAATTGGGAAAAAAAAATATCTTGGCTTAAATATAGAAAGCAAACTCACCTTCCGTTTGCATATAAATAGGACAATCGTTAAAACAAATAAGACGCTAAGAATCCTATATCCCTTTATCAATAGGAAATCTAAACTTTCAATAAAAAACAAACTTATAATTTATAAATCGGTATTCGTTCCAATTATGTTATATGGCTCGGAGGTTTGCGGTGACTGCGCGAAAAGTCACCGTAATAAACTTCAGATCTTACAAAATAAATTGTTAAAAATGATATTTAATCTTGCTTTTTACTACTCCACTTCCCTACTACACGAAAGGGCAGATATAGCCATGATAGACGAAAAAATTCGACAGATAACTAATAGTTTTAATGTTATGAATCAAATAATACACTTTCCAAGTGTAGATCGGCACTTAATTAGCTAATTCTTAATTAACTTAATTAAGTCCAGATCTCCAGTTTTTAGTTTTAAGTCTATAGTGCTAGTCTTAGGTTAAGTTTTTATAAAACTCTCAATTGTAAGGTTTTTGTATCCCCTATTTTCCTTACTCTAAAAAAGCATGTACTTTATTTAATGAATAATCTATTTTATAATTATCTTCTTAGTTGTTAAGTTGTCAAAGAAACTAAACTCTATATAAGCGTAAAATTATCAAAATTGTATGAATTGTACTATCACGGGTTAATAAAAAAAAAAAAAATCTCTTTGTCCTCGGCCTTATACTTCAAATGACATATATCTATAAGGAAAAAAATGTTGCATCATGTTTTAAATTTAAGTCATTACATTCTTACTTTTAATTACTGTTGTGACAAACAAGTTCTCGGTGCTAGGTTTCTCATTGGTCCCCTTCCAACTGAATAAAGAGGCCAATTCATCCGTAGACACTTTTCGGATGGCACTTCTTAAAAACTGCGACTGTCCATCGCCACCAATTATTGAAATAAAATTTTTTTAAAACAAAAATAAATTAATGGGGGAAAATATGCAATTAAACGTACAAAATCATCCCGAAATTCCTCGTTTTTCTCCAATTCATCGTTAAAGTTTATCAACTCCTCCATCAAAAGAAATGGCAGTTTGTCAAATCTCGGACTATGTTGTAATGCAATGGAGTTGTGGAGCTTTCTATTCTCCAATTTGACTGCGATTACCGCCTCCGTTAATTTCCCAATGGTCTTCCTGCACTGCTGTACTTCTTCTGTTAAGACATCCATTGAATTTCGTAATGATTTCGTTTCATCGCGCAGCTCAATAAGTATATTTGCTGGACAAGTAATTTCTGTAACATAGATGCTTTGTACTGCAATAAATAATGTTTATCATTACACATATCAATACCATTGCTTAGAAACGGTGCGAAATAAAACCTATTTTCCACAGAATAATTTAAACATATAAATTTTTTCATTATTTCATTTTTAGAAAATTGCATTTCACTGTCAAGTTCGATGTCAGCAACCCAGTATATATGGAATTGATTAGAAGGAATAGGTTCTACAAAATAAGGCGCAATAACTGCCCTACCATTAAATACTAAAGTATTGTTATTATTTATAATTTGCGTGATTTTCACTACATTCTTCCCAACTAAATAAAAGCAATCAGGGTTGCGTAAGGAAAAGAAGTAACCGCTTTAATTTACATTTGAAATTTTGCCGTTGACTGATTTCCCTAATATGGTTGGCGTTTTCCCAACGGGTAACTGTTTTCTACTTGCCGTTTGTAAATTTGAGAAGCTTGATTTCCGGATTTTCGTACTCTTCTCTTTACTGTTTGGAGATAATTCGCAAATTTAAATGTACTAAATGCTTCTAAGGATCCATGAAGCTTAGCGTCCTCATGGATATGCAAAAGGCAGTGAAATTTGTGGGTCAAAAAGCATTCATCGTACAACGTGTCCTCGACAAATGACTTTAATAGTTTCTGTGCGCACAAATTGTTGGTTTTGCAGTCTTCATCTAAAAGAATTCTTAAGGCCAAAGACAGTTTCAAGAAATGACAGTATCTTACTGGACTTGTGATGTTCTTTAGTATGAAAGGTCCTGTATACAGCAAAAATTGACGCAACTCTGTGGCACATTGTTAGTATTAAAAATTAACTCTTTTGAAAGTGCTTCGATTTTCCATGAAAGTAATGTGAAATCTTGGCCTTTCTTTTAATCCATGCATTAAGAAGAGTTCGCATTACACCTAAACAGACAATGTGCATATAATCTAGCGTACACTGAGATATTATATCAATATCAAGTAACTCTAAAGCTGAGGGGGTTTGCGTAGTATGATGCTTCTAAGTTTTGAATTATTTAATGCAGGTGATTTTTTACCATTTGGCCCAGAAAAATAATATGTTCGCGAGTTGCAAGATTACTTGACATAATCTTTTTAGCTTCTCTTTTCGCTATGCGCCTTATTTGTTTAGCAGACATACCTTGTTGAAATGATGCACTTAAATGTTTATTTTTTTGTTTGAAAAATTCACTCACTTCAACAGTCGAAACGTTTTGAATATCAGTTGCATTTCGACTAATGCAATCTGCAACGGAATTTACTATCTTCTTAGCCATTTGGAAGATCATTTTAACAAAAATCATCTTGCTGAGTCTTATTCGAGTCCTCTTGATGATTAAAAAGTGATTAATTTCATATGCGATTCAAAGAAGACTCGAAAATGACTCATCTTTACGCTCAAAATGTGATTTCTCGGAACTACAATAATAAATTGTAGAGAAATCGCAAATTGATCATGCTGGAGATTGAAATATGATTGTTGTGGCTGTTGAATGTGTAGCAATATTTGGCGGCGCTGGTCTATGCAATACGGTATTTCTTGTGATTCTAACGGGACTTTTTCGTCTTTCTTTTTCACAAATTTGAAATGAAATGTAAAATGCTACATTTTTGTTCATTAATATTTGTTGAAGAGGGGAGTGCAGTCCAGATTTCAAAGTGAAAAAATTAATTAATAATAAAAGGTAAATTCAAAGTGAAGTAATAAATAAGACAATGTCGCTGAATAATTTCCATGCTTCCGGTGATTTTCAACATTTAAGAAGTAAGTGATACAATAAATCCATTATTTTCCCAGTTATACTAAAAAAGTATTGTTTTCAGTGCAAAACGTTGCCGCACCCCCGTCTGACTCCGTTCAAAGCCTTTTAATGAAATTACGCAACGAAATTAGATCATTGAAAACTGAAGTTTCAAATTTGAAACTTCAAATGGACGGTAATTCACGGGCACTTACAAAATTGACGGAGGAGGTTATCGCCGTTAAATTAGAAAGTAGGAAGCACCACAATGACACTATATATATTGACGAATTGCAAAATGTGGGCCAATTTCCTATCGCCGTTATTGCTGATCTTCAAAAATATGACGAGGAGGTTCAAAAATATTAAGATAAACTTGTACAATTTGTGAGTACTACGAGTATACGTTGACATATTAATTTGTATATTAATTAAAAAAGTTTTCAGAAACAATTCATTGGGAAAACGGGTGGAGAGGGATCAGCACAATTCATAAGAGGAGCCATTCGAAAGGTATTTTCTGATGAATTGGCATCAGCTTATAGCTGGAAGGGAACAAGCACAAAACCAAGCGCCGAAAAGTGTTTCCTAGTGACAACCATTAAAAGTAGGTACATATTTCTATGAATGCGACAGTAAAATTATTTTTTTTTTTTCTTAGATATTTGCCATTTGAAGTTCAAATATACCGACAAGGACATGAATGCTGTCCTACAAAAACATTTTGTGCACGCCAAAGATAGGATCACAAAAAGGAAACGTCAGGATGAAACTATTAAGTCTTAATTGTTGCTTTTATGTTGCATTATAAACATGTATATATATAAATAAACTTACTTAAATAATAAAAATCAATTATATTCCTTTTAAAAAAAAAAAGCAAATGTTCAGGAATATGACTCGAAAATGAGTCTAAAATGATTAGGAATATGACTCGAAAATGAGTCGAAAATGATCAGGAATATGACTCGAACAAGACTCATTAATGATTAGAAAAGCGAGTCATAAATGCGTCCTCAAGAAGAGTCGCGGCTAGGGAACAAATTTCTCCCGACAAAAGTATCATTTATGCTCAGAAAATGCGCGCTATTTTAATCAGTCAGGCGACTCGAAAAAGACTCGAATATGATCGGAAATTTCAAAATATGCAGGCTGGGACATTGCTTATAGAAGAGCAAATACCAATACATGTACAAGAAAACTGCAATACATAGAAACTTAAATTTTTTATATACACTGAAAAAAAACATAAGAATACAAATTTCTTTTAATTCTTCTACGACCCTTATTAGAAGGGTTTATGTGAACGTTCGTTGCTTTTTCTAGATCTGTGTTTAGTTTTTATTTATTTTAAATACGAAAAAGCACTTTCACATATATATGTGCTATCATTATAATTATAATCAGATTTGTAACTTAAAACACCCCACTATTTCTCTAAGTGCTTTTCAATGAGCAGCTGCAAATTTGTTTTCCTATCGTACGGCAAACAACAACATAATCTCCGTTATCGCGAATGTGTATAAAGGTAGGCATCCACACGTCCACATGTTTTCAAATTGAGAACTTTTGTTATTTCTATATATGCCGACGGCAATATTGCTTCTTCGAGAAAGAAAATGATGAAGAAAGAGGGTGAAAGAAAAATGAGAAGAAATACACACAAAGAATGTGGCGTTTCTTTTCTCCGTTGTAGACACGTCTGTTCGCAACGAATATTTCATCGCAATGAGATGTTTTCACCATCCACTCATCAACTTCTGTCAAATGCAAAAATGAGAGCAAGACAATTTGATGAGAAATCAAAACGTTTTGATTTGACTCAAAGATTTACACAAACGTGAAATCAGCGCCATCCTCACATCAAATCATATCAAATCACTTCAGCTCTCTCTCTTTTCTCTCACGATTTGATCAAATCGTGGACGTGTGGATGCCTACTAGACATGAGCGTGAATGCGTTAAAAACGGCTTATGAATCATTCACTGTAAAATGTGTTTGAGTTTTCACTCATTTATTTGTAGTGGATGTGAATGTGTGTTGTGTTTCATTTCTGAAAAATGAATGTCATACAAATTCATATGTTCTTATCTACATTGACTGTGAATGAGAGTGAATGATGGTATGAGAGAATTTGAAACATTGAATTTTTTGTGCATTTTACAACTGTATTTTGAATGTGATGACGTCGCTCACGTCACCCACCCTCATTCAAGAAACGCTAAACGAAATGAAATAACAACGAAAAAAGACAAAGAGAACCGTCGGCAAAGCCGACCGCACAGTCGCTCAGATTCCACACATTGTCTCGCTTCCCTTATCCACAGCTCACACGAAAGAAGACAAGAAAAAAGTCGTCGTAACTGAACGACAATTGTGTTGTTTGACAGTTTCCCTCTACTACCTCGCTTCCCTCATTCAGAGACAAAAATTTGATGGGAAAAAAGTTCGGCAGAGCCATTCGTGCAAATGTCTTTCTATTTCTTCTGTTTATTATTAATAGCAATTTTAAAATAAACATAATGAAAACTATAAAAACTTATTAAATTTTTAATAAATGAAAAATATGAAATTATATATATATGTAACAATTCAATATTTATTTAAATATAACAAATGAGAACTGAAATAATAAGAGAAATATTAGAAGATAATAATAATTTTTATTTTTTAAAAACGAAACAATTTTATGTTAATATAACAATAACAATTTATTCACTACAACAACGATACTTACTTTTTGCAAAAAACTCATTTCGCGTCCTTATGCTCTTTTTCTCTCTTTTTCTTTAACGCAAGTCTACCGCTCACTTCAACGATCAAACTTCTACTACACCTCACACAACTATGAAGTGAATTGTCCTATCGTTTTTTCACCATTCATTGTTTCATTTCGTGTGTTTTGAATGTGAAGGCACAATGCTCATTCAATCCATATCAAACTGAATGAGTCACTCACTCACTCATTTCTTCTCTCACACAGCATTGCCAACATTCAAATTTCGTAGTCTACAATAATTTTGAGTATGCATTCATGAATTTTAACTATGGTTAGCAATGTGAATGTGCGATTATTTGTGATCAGCTCGATGAGACGAGTTGATTTAGCCATGTCCGTCTGTCTGTCTGTATGTATGCAAACTAGTCCCTCAGTTTTTAAGCTAGAGAGCTGCACATAGGTTTCTTTTTACCATACGCAGCACATTTGTCGGAATCAGCTGAATCGGACCACTAGAGGGGGTACCTCCCATACAAACCCCCTTAAAATTATTGTTCTTATTAAAAAAAGTTTTTTGTTTTTTAACATATAGAACTGAAATTTGGACACGATAAGTTTGTAATCTATGGCCATGAATCATGAAAATTTCATGATCCTAGGGCTACCAGGTGGGGTACGTCCCATACAAACCACCCTTTAAATTAATGTTCTTGTTAGAAAAGTTTTTTGTTTTTTAACGTATGGAACTGAAATTTGGACCCTATAAGTTTCTGATCTATATTCATCAACCATATCAATTTCATGATCCTAGGGTTACCAGCAGTGGTACCTCCCATACAAACCCAAATTAAATGGCAAACTTCTTTACATAGTATAAAGCAAAGTCGAAATTTCAAGAAGTTAAAATACTGATTACTTCTAAACCACGCAACGTATTTTGATGCGGTTGTCACTGTTAATTAAAGAATTTCCTTAGAAAAGTTTGCATGTACATAAATAATTGATTTAATAATCAAAGTAATTATGATTATTATCCATATTTGTCATTCACTAAACACAGCAACACTAAGTTTGACATTCACCAAAACAGATATTTGTAATTCACTACAACATCAAACAGCTCTTTTTGGTTCACAAAACAGTTCAAAAAGTAGTTCTTTCCCCATTTACCAATACTGTATTTTGATAATTTCACAGGTTGGCTTTGCGAACGAGTCCCGTTTTGTTCGCTTATAAAATTAATGTAGTTGTAATAGTGTTATAATTTATGAAAAAAGCATTTACTGCTACTACAATATTACAGCTTTTCATTCTTTACACAGCAAAGTTTCTTCAAATGTGATTTTAGAATTAAATTAAAGTAATTATTATTATCATTTAAGCCATACTATAAGGTAAAGAAAACATTTGTTTACTTGCAATATAAGGAAAAAATGTCACCTACCAACGATCAAATAGGTAAAGTAAATCATTTAATTCTGTCAAAGATCAATGGACTGACACTCTGAAACATACTACTCTGTAGACAATGCTATTGATCTGGAAGAGGCTGTTCATTTCCCAACAGAATTTCTTAATTCTCTACAGCCTTCTGGTTTGCGCCCACATAAATTAGTTATAAAATTAGGGTGTCCCTATTTTTACGGAATCTTAATCCACCAAAATTGTGCAATGGTACACGTTTACAGATAAAATCATTAAAAAAACTACATAATAGAGTGTACAATACTGACCGGATGTGGAACTGGAGAAGTCGTTTTAATTCCCCGGATTCCATTAATACTAACGGATCTATCTTTCCAATTTAGAAAATTGCAATTTCCTATAAAATTGTCATTTTCAATGACAATCATCAAATCACAAGGTCAAACATTCAACGTTGTGGGATTAGACCTGATCATTCAGTGTTTTTCCCATGGACAGTTATATATAGCTCTTTCACGCGTCACTTCTGTTCGTATTGTGTAATGACAAAAAAGCTGTAAAAATTGTGTACAAAGACATATTGTAAACAAAAATTAGTTAAAAAATTAATTAATAAAATTTCATGCTATCTATACCAAAGCGATATTTTTTAAATTGCACCCGTGCAAAGCAGGGCGGTTTGCTAGTGTAAAGAATAAATGTACAATAAAATTGCCACTCAAACTGATGTGATGCTAAGAAAGGAAGGTTGGATTTAACCCGGAGGAGCGTGAAAAGTATTACATCTTTGGCATAGCCCATTGGCATAGCCTACTTTCTGGTTTTTTTTTAACAAATACAATTTGATACATTGGTTGGTTACATCCAATTTTCATTTTATATTCTTATATATTTTATTTTTGATAACAAAATGCATTATAGTTAATTTTAATGAATAAATAAATTAATCCGAAAATAAAAGGTAAACATCTCATTTCATATTAAGTTCATATTTTAAATTTCAATTTAATTTTGCTTTATTCCCTTTAACATTTACAATTTCACTTAAGCTGGTGATTTACGTATTATTAACAGAGTTTAGTATGGAAAATGTTACTTTTCCACTGTACATTTAGTTATATTTGTATATATAGTATGCTTTGTTTTGAGCAGGCCATCTACATGAGAATTTGTTCGCCGAACAAAACTTTATTTGCCCACAAACTAGGCGAATAATTCTCACGAACATCAATTGCTAAAAAAAAAATTCAGTGAGTAAACATGAAAAAATGACAGAGGAAAGTAATACAGTTGTGGCCTTGATGGTTATACAAATTTGCTTAGAGCAACAAAATAAAAAAGAACATATAAAAACCTTTAATTTTGCCACAATACTGGCTCATTTTCAAAGCATTCATTGAATTCGGTCAAAAATTTTTTGCTCATTTTGGAGCGTGTTCACTCTAACAATCTTTTTTCACAAATAATGTTCGTGAAATCATTGCCATACACGTTCGAACATGCTGCAACGAACACACGCAGGATAGAAACATTTCTATTCTTCGCGAACAAAACTTCGAACACGAAAATCTGTCGCAAACACCTCCACTAACGACGAACATTTCTTCAAACACAACAAATTCTACGAACAAATTCGCATGTGGATGGCCTGCTTTAATTTTAGTTTATGGTAGATTTAAATAATAAGGAAAAATTGGGAAAACCTTAAACAATTTTGACTAGAATGAGGTCAGACTTAATCGTACTAAGAATGTATTAAGTATGTAAAGTACTGAATAGCACAATCATTGTGCATTTTGATATTTTCTTACGCCGAATAGAATAGTAAAATGGAACGTTGAGCATCTTTTTTAACACCCACACTCCCCAAACCTCAGAACCATATTGTATAATGAGGGAAAAAATTGATTTATATACCAGTAGCTTATTTTTGGTCAACAGCTTGGATCTCCGTTTAATGATGGGATATAGTACCCGTATAGTTCTATTTATTTTGTCGAGGATTTTCCCAATATGCACGTTGAAGCAAAGTTTTTTATCGAGATGAATTCCAAGATAACTGATATAATTTACCCATGGGATTAGTTCATTGTTTAGGTTCAAGGAGTAGCTGTGTAGGTGACGTTCTGTACGCTTCCTTGAGAAGTATATTGCGCTCGTTTTATTGGCGTTAATTTTGATTTTCCATCGTTTGAAATAGGCTGCAAGAAAATCCAAAGATACCTGCAGTGCTGTTGCTACCTGATCAAAGGTTGCACCCGAGCTGTAGATTGCAGTGTCGTCAGCAAAAACTGATGTAGTACAATAACTTGATGTTGGGATTTCATAAGAGTAGATGTTGTATAAATTTGGTCCTAATACAGACCCCTGCGGAACTCCGCCACATATCAGCTTGCTTTTTAAGTCTATACCGTCCATGAAAACTCTGAAAAAGCGATACGTCAAAAAGCTTTGGATTACCTTTACTAAGTATGATGTGGCACGAGTGACAATTAACTTGTGCATTAGTCCCTTATGCCATACTGTGTCGAAAGCTGCTTCGACATCCAGGGTAACTAATCCGACTGATTTTTTAAAAGTAATTTCCTCCTTAGCAAAGTTAGTTAATTTTTCCAGGGGGTGAACGCAGCGAAAACCAGAAAGAAGGCTATCATTGACTATGCCAAAAATGTAATATTCTTCACGCTCCTCCGGTTATATCCAACCTTCCTTTCTTAGCACCACTATATTCTCGCTGTTACAGTTTTAGTATCAACAAAGAACACATTTTGAGTATCAACAAAGAACACAGTTTGAGTGGCATTGTATTTTTATTGAACTTATACTCTTTATATAAAGTGAGTTTGTATGGGAGGTACCCCTACTGGTAACCCTAGGATCATTAAATTTACATGGCTGATGGATATGGAACAGAAACTTATAGTCTCCAGTTCAATAAGTCAAAAAACAAAAAACTTTTTCTAATAAGAACATTAATTGAAGTGGGGGTTTCTATGGGAGGTACCCCTCCTGGTTATCCTATGATCATGAAATTTACATGGTTGATAGATCAGAAACTTTTAGTGTCAAAATTTCAGTTCGATACGTTAATAAACAAAAAACTTTTTCAAATAAAAACATTTATTTCAATGGGGGTTTGTATGGGAGTTAACCCTCCTGGTAAACCTAGGAACATGAAATTTACATGGTTAATGCATAAAGATCAGAAACTTAAAGTTTCCAAAATTTCAGTTCGATACGTCAAAAAACAGAAAACTTTTCTAATAAGAACATTAATTTAAATTGGGTTTGTATGGGAGGTACCATCAAGCTGATCACAAATATATATACTTTATGTGGTCTACGATGTCTCCTTCTGTGTGTTACAAACATGACAAACTTATGATACTATTCACTCCCGTGAAGAGTATAATGAGACCGGAAACCGAACTGAGTAGGTGGTATTATGTTCTTTTCAGTTAAGTGCACATTTGATCTGTTTTTTAGAAAACTCGTTCAAATATCTTAGCAAAGCTACTTAGCAAACTAATTGGCCGATAGTTAGTTGGAGTGTCTGGTGGTTTCCCTGGCTTATGGATCGGAATAGTTTTTGGTGTTTACCACACCCTTGGGAAATAGCTTAGCTGAATATATAGATTGTATATCCGAGTGAGGTAATTCAGTGTGGCGATGGGTAGATTTTCAATACACACATTTGGTATTTGATCAGGGCCAGGAGCTTTTTTTGGTCTTTAGGCAATTAACTACTTCCATGACCTCTTCAGTAGTGATGACAGGTCCACAGCAATAGTCTCAAGGAAGTCTAAGGAACTGGCAACTAGGACATTTGTTTGTACATCAGACATAGATTCTGTTAAGTGGTGCTTTGCTTCAAAGATGTCTGATAGAATGTTTACCTTTTCCGATCTTATTGCGAACATTTGGATATTGTTGTAAAAAGTAGGGAAAAATTGATTTTTAATAACTCTTGCAATGTTCCAAAAGGTGTTTGAGTTTTTGCCCAATTTGGATAGCTTGTTATTCCAACTTGAGCTATTGTGCACAAGCAGTTTCACTTTTATCTGTCTATTAAGGAAATTTATCCGTGCTTTAATTAAGGGTATTCTAGTTCTTATCCATGTCTTTGTACAATATTCCTGATTTTTATGAGTTCAATAATATGGTATGGTAGCTTCGGACTGAACTCCATAACTTCCTTTCTGGGAACGGACTGCTCCATTGCCTAAAAAGAACAGTTCCGTGAACCGAAAACAGCTATGGTGAATGGCAGAAAACTGTTTTTGTGAACGGCAAACAAGTATTTTCATGTTTTGGTGAATGACAAACATTTGAATTTACTTATTTTTGTTTGTTTGATAAAATTTAGGTTTGTTTAAAGTTGCATTAATATGGAAGAGAAAAAAGAAACACAATTGCATATTCAACAAAGGTTGCCTTCAATATAGGAACAGAAAAACAAATTGTTCTTTTTATGGCTGTTGAGGAACTGTTGGCATTGAAATTCTGAATTGGATGGCAACGCCGTTGGAGGTTCTTTTTTATTAGAAATGCCAGATGTCAAGGGTCTTTTTTTAAGTTGGTGTTAGTTTGTATAAGTAAGCGTCATGATGAACATGTAAAAATCAAGCTTTGAATAATTCAATTTTATTTCATTGATAACATTTCTAAACATAAGAAAATTGGTCCTTCCAGCCGGATGCTGCTTGTTATTTACTTACATGGTTAATTGCTTATTATGGAACAATTAAAAATTCTTGTTGGTGGCCGCAGCAAGGTGTAGGCCAGTATCACACGCATATCAACGACCGCGGATATCACTTTAAACACAGTTCAAACGCTGATCGACAGACTCAATGCTGCTTGGGGTGAGTTTGGGAAACTTGGAGATAGCATGTACGCACATGATGACGTGGACGGGTACGTAGATCCTTCCAATGATAACGAAGTCTATGAAGTCAAATACTTGAAGGCGTATGCTATGCTCATATCATGCAAGCGCTCATTAGAGTTAGCAACAACGAAGATGGAAAGGAGAAACGAAACCAGCGACTTCGGCGACGGTGGGGCAGGCGCCGCTGCGGTGAGTAATACAACAAACAGTGATGCTATTTTTCAAATGTTACAACAACAACAACAACAGTTTTTTGAGCGTTTTATGGAAAACGATACAACATCAAGATCACGTAAGGTCGCCGAAGTGGCGCCAGCAATTCATAAGAAACAAAACTTAACAAACACACAGAAATTGCATTATTTGAAAACATATTTAATTGATGAGGCAGCAAACATAATACGTCATATGCCAATTACTGACGCAGCATATGAAACAGCATGGACACGACTAGAGGAACGTTATGATCGACCTCGTCACATAGTTAATGCATTGCTAGACTCATTTATGAGTCTGCCCACAACTATAAAATGGATGTGTCTGTTCTACGTAAAGTTGCTGACGGAGCTAACGAAATTGTAAGGGGCTTGGATTCAATTGGTCATTCGGATCGTGATTGCTGGGTTATTTACTTGATCTTAGCGAGAAGTAATGCCGAAACACATCGTAATTGGATTGAGGAGAGCCGTGAAGACAATTCACCAACTATTGATGCATTTTTTAAGTTTCTTGATGCACGTTGTGAGGAATTCAAGTTAAGTCAACGAGAGTATGTGACGGACTTCAAGAATATGACCCAGGGTGACAAACAGAAGAGATCTTTACATACGCTGATGACGGTAGACGGAAGCTGGGCAAAATGTAATTCAAGAGAGCACACGCTGTACTCATGTCCACAGTTTCTTAGTCTAACTGTCCTGCAAGCCGGAACGTGCTAAAGGAAAAGCTGCTATGTTTTAATTGCTTAAAGACTGGGAATGTGTCTCGTAAGTGTTCATCGAAGTATACATGCAAGCAATGTAATGGACGCCATCATACCCTTATAAATGAAAACGTCAAAAATTTTCAAGCGACAAATGGGTTGATTTAGGGTCAGCTGGACCAGAGTGTAGCAGAACCCCCCTCAAAAACTATCAGTCATGTTGCTCGCACGAGAGGCGGAGCTGTAACAGAATGCGCAAACAGAGGCACTTACGCTACCCAACGTGGGATGCAGAAAAGTACACTGCCAACCGCATTGGTGTACGTTCGTAATGCACAAAGGACATACACAATATGTCGAATTCTTCTTGACAGTGGCTCAGAACTATCGAACATATCAGAACGATGCGTACAGGAACTTGGGCTTGCAGGTTCACCATCGCACGTTCTAGTATCGGGAATCTCGGCAATCAAGGTTGACACTACCAGGGGAGTTAATGTACTTAGAATAAGTTCCACACCACACATTGAACATAACGTCGCATGTTCTATGTAAAATAACATCGTCATTGAAAAGGGACAATACACCACGGCCCTTAAGGTTTTCGATGGCCTACAACTGGCAGATAACGATTACCTTACCAATGCATCAATCGTAATCTTGCTGGGCAGCGAATACTTTTGGGATGTACTTACAGGTCAAAAGGCGTTCGACAACCAGGGTAACATCATCGCAGTTTCCACAATAGTTGGATGGGTTATCACGTCAGTGCT
The DNA here is from genome assembly GCA_037043315.1 of Amiota communis. Lineage (NCBI taxonomy): Eukaryota > Metazoa > Arthropoda > Insecta > Diptera > Drosophilidae > Amiota > Amiota communis. The sequence continues at coordinate 94,758 of JBAMAV010001307.1, forward strand.
GACTAATTGCTCATTAATGGTAACATCACTACACACCACTATAGATATCGACGCGTCGCTTAAACGCTTCTGGGAGCTAGAGGATGTCAACTACGATTCCCAGAAAGAGCCGCCAAACGATAAGGTTGAACAACAATTCTTCAACACCCACACACGCGATGCCAACGGGAGGCACATAGTGGAACTTCCATTCAAGTCTGCAGACCCAACATTTGCAGATACGTTGCAAGGGGCTTTTTCACGATTTAAGGCTGTAGAGCGACGTCTGCGTCGATAGCAGTATGTGGATTTTATGCGAGAATACAAAAACTTAGGTCACATGCGAGAACTGCTGCCACACCGAGCGGAAATTCTATTTGCCTCACCACCCGGTCGTTGGCCGGAAACTTCGAGTTGTTTTTGACGGATCATTCAAAGATAGCAATGGCAAGGCTTTGAATGATGAACTGCATATTGGACCCACCATTCAGCGTAGTCTGGTTTCTGTGTTCCTGCGCTTTAGAATGTATAAGTTTGTATTTTCTGCAGACAACAGTCTCTACCTCGCCTTTAGTTATGTAGGGCACTTCTGTTGAGCCGTCTCATCTAATCAATCAAGGCCGGGCTACGACAGTGCTATCATGGCTATCATCTTCAGCATCAAAATGAAAGACCTTTGTAGCTAACCGCGTAACAGAAATATTTTGGAGACTGTACCACAAAATAATTGGTGTCATATTGACTCAAAGGAAAACCCCGCTGACTGTGCATCACGAAGAATGCTGGCGGCTAATCTTCTGGGGTTTGGTTTGTGGTGTAACGGACTATCATGGCTACACGATGCAGATCAGTATACGTTACGGATGCAAGACTTGCAGTCCTGTTCGTCTCTTTCTGATGCACGAGTAAAGGAGGAATTGAGGACAACGGTTTTGTCTTCATTGCTAGATATACCCCCAATCAATCTCCACTCGATGTTCTGACATATCGGGTCTCTTCCTGGTTAAACTGGTTCGTATTGTATCGTATGTTATGCGATTTTTCCATCATTGTAGAAAGTCGCGTTCCAAATTGCATGCCACATCACTTACTTATGAAGAAATCACGGCGGCACGTATCATATGTTTGCGATATGCTCAAAACTGTTTCAACGAAGACAGACAGTTGTTGCTTGCTAACAAACCACTACGGACCAGATCACAATTAATTCAGCTCTCACCTATAATTGGCAAAAATGGTTTACTACGAGTAGGCGGACGACTCGGCAATTCAAATTTGCCAACCGATGTTACACCCACAGTTCTTCTTCCGAAAACTCATCGCATCACTAAGTTAATACTTGAGCACGAACACTGGACAAATTTGCACTCAGGTGTTTCTGCACTATTTGTCATCGTGCGACAAAAATGGTGGATACTTGTTTTCACCAATGTCATCACACGTCGCATCAGTTCATGTCTGATCTACCAGCGGTTCGTGTAACCCAGGCACTTCCGTTTGAAAACACTGGCTGCGATTATGCTGGTCCAATTTTACTCAAGCAGACCAGGGGTTGTAATCCACGCATGAGAAAGGGCTTCATATGCCTTTTCGTCTGCCTTGTCACATCGGCACTCCACCTGGAGCTGACAATGGATTTGACAACAGATACCTTTCTGGGGCGCTACGTCGGTTTATATCACTGCGTGGAAAGTGTGCCCGGATCTACAGCAATAGTGGCAAAAACATTATTGGGGCTAAACGCGCACTTGACGAGATGCAACAGCTACTGGCATCGCAACAACACAACGACACTGTATCACAAGCACTGGCAGACGAAGGTATCGAATGGAACTTCATTCCACCACATGCACCACACTGGGGTGGCGAATGGGAGTCCGGAGTACGCTCTGTGAAGTTACACTTTCGTCGCGTAATTGGGAAAACTGTTCTTACATTTGAACAGATGCACACGCTATTGGCACAAATAAGTGCAGTGGTTAACTCACGCCCACTGTACTATACATAAGACACCGATATGTCATATTTATCACCAGCCCACTTTTTGATAGGTAGGCCATTTACTGCCATTCCAGAGCCCGATCTCAATCAAGTACCAGTAAATCGACTATCCTATTGGCAAGACATTCAAGCAATGTATGAAGGTTTTTGGTAACGCTGGCATCAGGATTATTTGAAAACGGTGCAACAGCGTCCTAAGTGGACCACGAAATCACCCAATGTATCCGTTCTTCTTAAGGACTTCAACATAGCTCCTGCTGTTTGGCCCTTAGCACGGGTTATTGAATACACCCAGGAAAGGATGTACTTGTTCGTGCTGTCAAACTGAAGACTGCGACCGGAGAGACGACACGCCCTATTACCTAGATCGTAATATTGCCTAGTTCAGAAACCATGTTTCAGGGCGGGCCGGGATGTTGAGGAACGGTTGGCATTGAAATTCTGAATTGGATGGCAACGCCGTTGGAGGTTCTTTTTTATTAGAAATGCAAGACGTCAAGGGTCTTTTTTCAAGTTGGAAACAGCTTGTAATAGGCAGCTGCGTGGCTTCGCTCACAACTGAAGTCCAAAGAATGAACTCGAATTGAATTAAATTGAGTGACAGCGAGATACGAAAAGAATGAAGATGAATTCGACTGTGCTTTGAGTTCTAAATTCTGTGAAATGAATTAGAAAGAATTAGCGTGCAAAACGAAATGAAAACTTCAGCATAGCCGAACACATTAACTTGAATTTTCGATTGATTTGAGTGAAGCGCGCGATCGTACAAGGAAATGAGCGGAGAATAAAACGCAGACGTATGTTAGTGGTTATGTGTATGTATATGCGTAATACCTATGTTGTTTTTGTTGTTTTCTTTCATCTTTTCCTTACGCATAGCAAAACAACACAGCCCTTTGGTCTTATGCAAAAAAAATGAAGGCATTCGAATTAATTCGAAAACAATCTCTCATTCTCACTCATTCAATTTATGCATCTTTGTGTGAATGTTGTGATGATGGAGTCTGACGTCAGTGCACAAATTCACTCGAATTCTTTCGGTGTCGTATTCTATTTCACTCAGCTTGTATTGAACATTGTTGTTTTTTGTTTTGAATGTGCATAAGAAGAAGAGAACGTTTGTTGAATTGAGAGACAGTAAATAAGAAAAATAATAAAATAAACATTTTTAAAATAAAAATATGTTATTTAAAAGAATTATTAATAATTGCAAGCACGCTGGTACGTTTAAATACAAATATAAAACACAAAAAGAGAAGAAGACTGACAATATCTAACCGGAAATGGCAAAAAACTTGGCCACACTATCAGACATTTCCCAGCCCTGGTCTGCATCAAAGACGCTTCAATGCATGATGCGACACAGACTCGCATCACATTCTACAACAACAACCCCTGAATGACGTCATTTTCCTTGTGGTTGTTGTCGATTGTAATGCGAGTCATTGGTCGCATCATGAGAGACTTGCGTCATGGCCCTGTCTAAAACGGCTATAAATCGACTATTAGTTGGTTGGCAACCTTGGAGTGATGAGGGCTGGAGGTGGGAACATCATTTGCCAAAAATGATACCTGAATTTTTGATTTTATGTTATGTGGCGCTTACATTTAAAATGAATTTTCTGATTAATGCCAAGGTTACACTGAGCAAAAAACTAGTTTTTACTTTTACTCAAAAACAAAAATAGCTGTTTGATAATGCACACAACTGGAACGTTATTATAAATGAAACAGCGAAACATAACCAAAGATAGTAGAGATTGGTTGTTGGTAACAAAGTTGGCAACAGTACTCAACATTTGCAGCCCTCGTTACTTATAACACCGCTGTTGCTTCTTTTATAGCCAAATCAGTGTCTAAACGACGCAACCATAGACTAGTGTCTAATTCTACAACAACCACAAAGAAAATTACGATTTTGTGTCAATTTTCATTTCTCAAATTTGCGACAACGTTCCACTTGCGTGTTTTTTAGACACAGTGTACACGGCTGTGTCAAATCAGCGATTTTGACACAGTGTAGATAGGCTATTAAGCAGTCAAAACAAACCGCTTAAAATTATCCAATGCAGCTCTGAAATTTGGTCCTTTGCTAAATGTGTAGGTATAACTAGTTGTATTTTATAGTGGCTTTACAGTGAGCTAAGATTCGAATATATGAAGATGCGACTATTGATTCGAGTTCCATTTGACAACAACAACAGGGAAAATGACAAAATTGATGGGTTGTTATTGTAGATGTGATTCGATTGAAAGATGCTAATCTCAAATTGATATGCTTAGATTCGGTTTTTACTTAGCAGTGTTGGGCAACTTTTCCGTGTAAGTTTGTTAATTTCGTAGTTTTTTGTGATTGTCCGGTGTCTTCTTCCTTTTTTGTTGCGCGCCACACAAAATTAAAACAAAAAACGGCTGTTCGTGATACTAAAATAGCACTGTAAAGCACAAAACCGAATCCTCGTGATACGAGCCACTGTAAAGCCACTATTAATGTACTTAGAAATAAAAAATTTATCTAGTTATATAGATTACATCATTATTGTATTTTATTAAAAAGTCAATACAATGATGAAGGATTGGTGTAATGCTGGACACAATTTATTTTCAATATAGCCGAAAAATATTTAGGTATCTGATAAGGCTGTTAAAATAATGATGTACATTCAACTTCTTATTTAACTCAAGTAATGATTTTAACCAATACACATTTCCAAAAATTTGCATTTCCGTAACCAGGAATTAGCCATGATAAAGTTTATTTTTAACAAAGGTCTACTATGACATTATTGAGTAGAATTTAATTCATATGTATTGAAAACTAAGTACGAGTAATATCTTCTATACCTTCGAATTAAATTAAAAATCTGAGCCTTTTCACCATTTATGTAGTATACCATTGTCAATGAAGTGAATATAACGACGCGCAATCCCAACAAACAAGTTGGCATCCCCATTTCAGTAGCAGAAAGAAGTCAAATTAGGGAGAGAACGATGCCACTGTAGTATCGATTCTTTGACTCGATGGCGTATTGGTCGTAAGGTATCGATAGTTACTCGGCATCGACTGAGAAGTTTCGATACTTACTCGTATTGGTAGATTTTTAGTGAAATTAAAGATATAAATTATATTTCAATTAAAATGTATTATGTTTAAAATAACACTATAGAAATAATAAAATTATTACAAAGTGAAAATGATAAAGAGAAAGAATTTAAGAATATAAATCAATATTTGAGGCTCTCCCCAACAATTATAACGTGTCTTGTTTTCCCGTCTGACGATTTTTTGCTGCAGTGGCTGTCGCGCTAGCTTTTGAAAACAACCTCCCACAATGTTCAAATTAGTTCGAGCATGTTATATAAGGCGGGCAAAACGCTCCAATTCTTCTAATTGGCTTTTAATTCGCAGATAGATTTACAGAGGCACATTGACATTTCATCGGATTTGAGTTCTTCGCTATTGGCCAACTGCTAGCTGCTTGTGGTGCTCACTGCAGCAGTGTTGGCGAATTTCCGCTTATTCGTGTTGCGTAAAAATAAAACCATATAGTTTATTGAATAAACAAAGCAATTATGAGTGCCGATGCAAGTATTTTTAACAAATACCTACTTGGTACTCGGTTCCAAACTATCTATGCTAAAAGTACTTGTTATAGAATAAAATTATGCGTACTCGTAATTATTCGTAGCGTTCTATACCTAAGTCAAAAGTAGTTGTTTCTACAACTGCAGCCAATGTATTGAAATCTACTACCTTTTCTGTTTCTGCACTATATGGCAGCACGGCTTATCCAAACAAACCAATCTATGCATCACATGTACCGTGTATGGGTCCTATAAAAGTTGTTGCTTATGTTGGTTATTTTATACATAAATCAATTTCACCGCCGTGGATGCATGCTCCCTTCCAACACTTTTGTGAGTCAATTTTTTAAAAAACTCGCAAACAGGACAAATAAATATATAATCTATGTCTCTTAATTTGTAATAAATTATTTTTTTTAACAAAATAAAAGAACAAAAAGTGTGCGTGTGTGTAAAAGATCATATAAAGGTTAAACGGCAATCGGTAGAAATTTCATGGGCAACAAACAAACGAGGAATGAACGAAATAGACGCAGCTCTAGTAGCCGAGAAAGAAAAACGAAAGCTCATACACCACTCAGACGATTTAGCGAAGGAGCTAACGTATTTACATCGATATCAAGCAGAGACATAGACGACGTTTTATTATCAGCAATATCTGGCGGCAACAGTTCATCAAGGAATATTGCTGTTTCCTCTAGACGTAGTTGTATACAAAATAATGACATATTAACATTTCCGGCAGCAGTATCAGCTGAAATTCAACAATTTTTGTCACCGTCATCCTTTTTTAATACAAAAAAAAAACAAAATTAGAGAATTTCACAGCACAATACAAGAAAGGTAAATATATACATATATATATGCATAAGCTAACACACAGTTAGGGGTAATGGAGGCAATCGGTTTTGCTAATCAAATATAGGTCTCATTATAAACAGTAAATTGTACGCCCCAATTTTTGTTCAAGTTGGTTAGTCCCGTTGCCTGTCCGCCTCATTTATTTTCATCATATAATTACCGCAATTTTTTGATTTTATCAATTAGTTAAAATGTTGTTTGTTTGAATCTTACATACAATATACGGATGTGTGTAAATTTTTCCAATAATTTTCTAAAAAATATAATTTTGCATTTAATTTTTGTTTAAGAAAGAGAAGACCTGTACATATGCATACAAATTTACGCACATATAATATATATTAGGGTTGTAACGGAGGTCATTTCAGTGGATGCATCGGCGGGAGGTCAGAGTTTGACCTCCGCGGATGCGGAATGTTAACGATGGCGAAGGTGGCTAATAAAGAAAAAAATTCGGTTTTTACTTTTTATGCAACTCAAAAATAGCATTTTGAGAAAAAACGCGTTGAAAGTATTCAATTTACTCAAAAATTGTCTAATTATAAACGAAATATTCTCTTCTCATGCAGAGAGGTGTGCAAGTTCTTAACATGAAATTTGTACACAATATACAACATGATATAACGAATAATTCTGCATCATTAACCCAAAAATCGTATTTTTTGAGTTGTAACACTTTAGTTAAACGGTATGTAGTAAATAAGTTTCTATTGGTAATCAAGATTGATAAGAGGCAAATTACACTGGTCGACAAAATAACACTTTTTGTTTGTCACAAGAACTATTTTAGTAGATATTACTAATTCAACGTCGCTGATTCCGAATATGCCCTTTTTGTATCACGTCTAGTTTCTGAGAGACAGTCACTTCTTTCTTTCTCTAATTAACATATATCTTTCTAATATTCATAAATGTTCGACTATTTGCATGTTGTTTTTGCTATTGCAAGTCTTCCTTGAGGATACATACAAATGCATGCGAAATGAAAACCAGAAAGAAGGCTATCATTGGCTATGCCAAAGATGTAATACTTTTCACGCTCCTCCGAGTTGCATCCAACCTTCCTTTCTTAGCATCACATCAGTTTGTGTGGCAATTTTATTGTACTTTTATTCTTTATAAGTTTCACATTTAATTTAGGTTTGTATGGGAGGTACCCCTCCTGGTAATCCTAGGATCATGAAATTAACACGGTTGATGGATATAGATCAAAAACCTATATTTTTCAAATTTCAGTTCGATATGTTAAAAACAAAAAAAATTTTCAATAAGAACATATATTTAAAGTGGGATTTGAATGGGAGGTACCCCTCCCGGTAACACTAGGAGCATGAAATTTACACGGTTGATGGATATAGATCAGAAACTTATATTGTCTAAGTTTCAGTTCGATACGTTAAATAAAACTAAAAACTTTTTCTAATAAGAACATTAATTTAATGGGTGGTTTGTATGGGAGGTTGGCTTAATCAACTCGTCTCATCGAGCTGATCACCAAAACATATACTTTATGTGGTCTGCGATGTCTCCCGTGAAGTGTATAAATATATAGCTCGGAATGTGAAAAAATTGGCTTGTCTGCACGGCAGTCTTGCCAATTTTTCAGAAGGAAAAAAGCTATTTCTACCGGGATCATAAGTAAAACATGCAGTATTAAAATGAAAAAAAAAAAAAAAATCTGAAATAAAAGCTAAAGTTTTTGTTTTGTTTTCTGTCACTTCAATTGAATTTTTTCAAAATTTCATCTAAATATACAATTTCATTGTTGGAGTCGTAAGCCTCAGTTGTGCCAATTAGGCTCAGGTAGTATGGTATTTCGTAGTCCACACAATATTCTCCATGCCGGCAGAACCCGTTTCTATGAATATGTTTGTCAAGTGTAAATTAATTGACTTATATGCTTCTTTGTCACAGAACTTTGCAATAATTGTGCATTTACAATAGCTGCAGTAGACTCGAGTGGGATCCTGTATCTTTCCGAAGCCAAGCCATAGACTCTGGGTTTTGTAGCCAAGCCTCATATTATTTGAAACGTTTTTGGCATGATTCGTTTGTTTGCAACTATATTACTCAAACTGTCGAAGTCACACGATTAACACACTTAGATATGGCACTTTCAAGATAAAGATGGCCACACTGCAAATTTTCTCAATATCGACAAATCATTAAAAGAGACGTAAGATAATAAAATAAAAGCGGAAAATGCAGATAACATTCTTAAAAGAAGCCAGAATTCCCGCTGCTCGCTGTTTTACATTTTTTCTCGCAATCAGAAAGAAGGCTATCATTGGCAAAATGTAAATATACCTCCGCCAAAACTCTGTTAAAAATATGCGGTGGTGGAGGCGGATGCGGTGGTGCGATTTCATTCGGATGCTCTGCAGATGCGGAGGCAGATGCGAAGAACCGTTACAACCCTAATATGAATCAGAGTTGTACAGCGAAGGCTTGTGCTTATGAAGTGCTTACAAGCAAACAAGCTAATTGGGTAACTGCTTGAGCATGTGTACTGTTTTGCTTGGCTTGGCTTGATGTCGTTAGGCTTATTTGGCTGAGTGTATGTTTATAATACTTCACATTTTTACATTAAAACAAAAACAAAATAACAAAAGTGAAGTATTTGTCTCTCGTTGATGCTATAGTTGCATTGGTATGTGTTATTGTTGCACACACAACACAGAAAAGAGAACAAAAACAATGGAAACAAAAATGTGATGTACTACAAACATACACCAAGCCTAACGACATGAAGCCAAGCCAAGCAAAACAATACATAAGCTCAAGCTGGCTTGGTGTTCTCTGTGTGCATGTTTGGCTTGCTTATGCTTGTTTATTTATACGGGGTTTACACGGCACAGCACAACACAACTCTGCTACTGCATCCTCTCTCGAAAAATTTGTTTGTTGATAAGGGAAAGCGAGGTAGGCGAAGTGAAGATTGTTGTTCGATAGCACAACAATGATTGAGTCTGCCGACGTTTTACTTCGTTAATATAGCTAACGTATCGTGCAAATCCCGTATTACCAAGCCTTCATACACATCATTATGATGTTCACTACACATCTCTGATATGTATGTATTTATGTATATGAACATATCATTATAAAAGCATTGGTAGGCATGTACATATATATGTAGGTTGTTATTGTTTTTGAATTTGTTGGCCTTGGTTACAATTTGAAATAAATTAAATTACTTGCGGTTGAAACAAGAGTAATAAGGGAACAGATGTAAGAGATTGTGGGTAGTTTTAGTATAAATATACATACCTATCTACCTCAGCATAAACATATGACCAAAGAATTTATGTACACATACATATCTACGAGTTAAAGTAGCTTAAGTCGAAAATTAAGTTTGAAAGTTATCATTTACCTCGTTTACATGACGCTCAAATCGATTGCACGAATTTTGATATAACGAAAACCTTATTATAAACACTTTTTCAAATCTAATTTCACATTTGAATCGGTTTGACGAAACTCTCATATGAGAAACGAATTCGGTTTTGTAAATCGATTTCAAATGTCAAGTAGGCACTTAGCACAATCATTTCGATTTGAATTTCAGAATGTTGTTTCATAAAAGTTGGCATGTGGTAGAACTATTGCTTTATAAATAATAACCTTGTTGCTCAGGCTAAGTTGAACCCTTAGCCGAATGAGCCAGTTCAGCTTCTTTAGTTTTTGACGACAAGTTGTAGCAGTTATGACAATGTGTTTGCGCCAGGAAAGGCTCCTGTCCAAGATCATACCCAGGTAGCGTGCTGAGCCCACCTGAGGTATGCATCAAGACGGTTGGACAGGAGTCTCTCCTAAGTGCAAACGTGCAGTGCTGCGACTTTTCGCTGTTAATATCCGATCGAACGCTTGCTGAACATCCAGAAAGATGGCAGAACTCTACTGTTTGTTCTCAAAGGCCCCGAGGACATGCTGTACAAGTCGATGAACCTGTTCTGGGGCACCATGAAGATGCCGAAAGCCAAACTGATGATCACTCTGGACGCCACTTACTGTCAGCATTCTTTCGAATATCTTGGTGAAAACCGGCAGCAAACTTATCGGTCGATATGACGCAACAAGGTTCTCCGGCTTGCCAGGTTTCGGTATCATAGCAATCACAGCACACTTCCATTGAGAGGGGAAGTGGTGAAAGCGGATCATATCGTTAAAAAGCATCAACATGAACATTACTCCCTTTGCAGGGAGCGCCTAAGCTACTCTGCCATCAATCCCATCGTAGCCAGGGGCTTTAACGAACTTCAACTTGCTAATCTGCAGGCGTACTTCATCAGGAGTGATAGGAGGCTGTGTGTCTGAGAGATCTGTGTTCAAAAAGGGTTCAGCATCGGTTTTACACCACGTGTTATCCTTACGTTTTATGGGGATCCTCCCGTGTGGCTGCCGTTTGACTCGACGAGTGGCCGCCCATAGGTTAAACCCATCGGTTTTGTTTGGGTCAGCATTGCGGAGCATCATGTCAAAATATTCACTCTAAGTGTCATAGAGCAGTTTAGACAGTTCGTCTTCAACACGGCGATAGTCTGCCTGATCAAGCAGATCACGCAAGAGCATGTATCGACGACGAAGCGCTCTCTTCAGCCTCACCAATTCCACAATCTCGTGTTTTAAAAGAGGCCGTGGTGGACTGGGGGGCAACAAGGTTGTTCACCAAGCATAGAGCTTTCAGCTGCAGCAGAAATATTATGTACAAATAACTCTGCAGCGTCATCAATATCCGTAGGCGACCTTAGATCCATGTTCAGATTGATGAGCTGCTCCAAACTATGCTGGAATCGGGGAATATTAACCTTCCGGGGAAGCATTCGAGGTTTTGTGGCAATGGTGAGAGCGGCCACTTGCAAATGAAGCCAAGCTCATCGAAGAAGCTTTTAAAGTCTTGCACCTCCCACCCATAGTTAGGGGGGCAGTAGACAGCCGCAAGAAGAATTTCGCCCTGATCAGGGTGCTGGCGAACAATATGCTGGTATACAGCACAACCCTTCCAGTTGGAAGTATGAGCCTGATGGCATAAGGCACACTCATATGGAACATTTGCTGACTTAGAGCAGTTCGTCGAATCATGCTCTGCCGCATTTCACACAACGGAACCTCTTTTCACATAAACGCTTAGTATGGCCATACTCTTGGCAACGAAGACATTGAGGTACGTCATCATGACTACGAGGTGCCTCTAGTGCCACTTTCTGTTGACAAAGAGTCTTAACTGAGTAAATCTCCTTGAGCTTCCATCCGTGCGGCTCTTGACGTTGTGCACGTTGATAGCCGTGTGCCCCAGCTTGGCGAGTTCATGTTCTATGAAGCTCATTGAAGTGGAGCGGTGATGACCCCTAGCAACAACTAGATAGACTCTCTCCTCCCTGAGTTGGTAGGAGTGAAAAGGAATTTTCTTGAACCTTAACATGGCTACCACTGCTCGATGCGCAGGTGACAGTCATGACACGAACAGTTGAACCAGAACCCGTCTTAACGATGTAGATACCAGGCGAGATGACTGCATTTATGTCCTTAAACAGACCATTGATGTTGGTTACGCCATCGATAATGATTGGCGGTGGTTTTGACACCTTAATCGGTTGAGAGGAACTATTTGTCCCAGTTAGCTCTGGGCCTCCAGGGAGCTTGAATACAGTCTGGTCAGGTGTATTGGTACATGGTACATACGTTCTTAAGCTGTTTAGTAGTTATATTTGGTGAGGTTGGAGGGATCTTGGGTTTTAGCAAGACAGACGAGGTTGGTATCTGAGCAGAAAGTTGCAGCTCCGCTTGAGGCAATATGCGAGACAATCGCCTCTTTAGCTTCAGTTGTGGACCACCAGTGGTCCTCGCCATCAGATTCTTCACTCATTAAAACAGCAAATAGCAAAAATAAACAAAAAGAAACACAATGTACAGTATTATAATAAATTTTTTTTTTTTTAAGGTAAATTTTAGTTATTTGACACTAGAATCAAAACGGAGATGTTTTGTTTTAAAAATCATTAGCCATGGGCAAATCCACTAACTAGTGGTTGTGGTACTTTGTATTTTGTATTTTTAACAATTAGTGCATAACAGTAAAATAAGTGTGCTTCAAAATCTTAATAAAGCTCCAAACTTTAAGTGCTATATAACCAAACACCTTTAAAGGCAAACACATGCACTGACGTAAAGCTCTATAAGCTTTCAGTCTCATTCTCTGAGCTACATCAAAGTTCAACTATTATTATTATGAGCCCCTCACCTGTTGAGGGGACTATTGGTCACAACAATGAGATAATAGTGGATTCCTCTGATGATGAAGACAATGCTGCGTCCTGTTCGTGGCAAATCTCTGCTATCAAAAGAAAGTCTCAAACCAATCTCCAACAATTAAACGCAAGCATCTAAGATCCGGAACTATTGATCAACAACAGTCTGACAACTTCGCAACATCACAAAATGTTCCTAATAAAAAAGCTAGAATTCATCGTGCAGACAGCAATCGTTTCAAAATATTAGGTGTAGACGATGAAAATGAAATGGAAGTGACAACCCAGCCTGTTTCTGACGACTCAACGCCTCTCCAAAACCCTAATGTTCCTAATCCGCCACCAATTATAATTCCAAACGTCACAAACATCAATTGTGTATGAGCAGATCTCGGCAAAGTCATAAGCCCTGATAACTACATATCCAAGTCCAATCATTATTAGTAAGTAAAGTAAGGGTTATCGCAAAGGATGCCGAAACCTACCGAGTAATAGTGGATAAACTTAAAGTCCTGCGTGTTTCAGTTTTCAGCTATCTAAGGAAAAAGCTTTTAAGGTGGTGATCAAAGGAATCCACCATACCACCTCCAAAGATCTCATCACTGATCATCTTGTTAAGTATGGTCACAAACTCAGGTATACGCATAATCCTACAAGCCGCAAGGTATTTGACATTAGATTACTGTGCAGACAACGAGTTATGGTAGAAGCCCTACGTTAATTTTATGACCTTGTGCAATGCCACAGGTGCCAAGATTTAGGGCACACAAAGAAATTTGGTGGAAGAAATTCAGACATGTCAAATGTGGAGGAAAGCATTCCACTACTGAGTGCGAGAAGCCAGCGAACTTGCCAGCCACTTGTGTACACTGTCAAGGTTCATACTGCAAATTAGAAGGGATGCCGCATCTATGAACAGCTAATCAAATCATCTAGGCAAAATATGATTGCTAACAAAAATTCGAATTCTAACAGAATTATTGCCTAAGAATCCCCCCTATCAGTTACAAACAATGTTAACCAAGGACTATCCTACGCAAATACTACCAGGGCTCACAAACCGCCAGTAACTAGAATACAATAAGAACAGTCCCAGAGATCTCGAAATCCAAAAAGAAACCATGTATCAACAAATCACATCTCAGACTGTACTAACGATCAAATATGATGAATTTATTGCCATGCAAAAATAACTTTTGAACTTGCAAAAACAAATTATGCAACTTCTTACCGCCCTTACGGCCTCAAGATGTCCATAAACGTATCAATAGGAGTATGGAACGCTGATGGAGTAGTCAACAAAGCGCTCGAGCTTGAAGCTTTTATAAAAACCCACAAAATAGATATTATGGTCCGCTCAGAAGGTCACTTTTGCAGTCGCTTTACCTTGCCGATATTGTCTCGGTGGTTCCGCATTACTGGTACGAGCAAGCATAAAACATCACCAACTTGATCCAATCTGTCTTGATCGACTACAAATGGCCTCAATCGAACTACACAGACAAGAAGGTAACATCACGATAGCGGCTGTATATTGGCTTCCTATATTTTCCTGGAACAGTAATATGTTTACAGCCGTTTTTAATCAATTTGGGCCAAACTTTATAGCTGATTGGGACTGGAATGCGAAACATCGTCATTGGGGTTACCTTCGGGCATGTCCTAGAGGTAAAGGATTGCTGAACTGTGTACTTAACAGTAGTTGGGATATTTTGGCCCTTATGACATCACAAGGACACCAAGCGCAATTGACTTTGCAGTCTCCGGAGGATTTGCATAGACACAACTTTCCATCAATAGTAGCTTTGAGCTGTGTTCGGATCATTTGCCGTTGATAATCCAACTAGATTGTCAAGCTCTTCACAACATATCGATAACTATGCTCCTTCCACCTGGTGCAAATCTAACATTCTTCAAAACTTTACAAGAGCAAAACCTTCAACTAAATATTGTTCTAAATTCAGCTGAAGATATTGATGATGCGGTGGAGCTACTAACAAAAAATTCACGAATCGACTTTGCTATCTAGGCCCAGACAGGCAATCAGCGAGCACTACCAAAATCTTCTCCGCAAGTCATCCAACTTGTAGCAGAAAAACGACGACTTCTTAGGATATTTCAACGTAGTCACCAACCTACGGACAATGCAGCTTACACCAGAGCTGCCAACAGATCGACAAAGCTACTCAATTCTGAGCGATCCACTCTGTTTGAAGACATGCTAAAGCAAGCTGACACAGACAATCCTAACCTCTGGAAGTTGTCGCAACGCATAAAACGACAGCCACTACATAATCTTCTCATCAAAAACGACAGAAGTGAATGGTATAGAACCGATCTCGACAAGGCGGAAGCATTTGCCGACCACCTTCAAATAAGATACACACCTTATAATATTGCGAAATCGACTAACGTGGACATCAAAAGAACTTTCCTTGAATCGCCGTTTCAAATGGATCTTCCTATAAAACGCATTTCCCCATCCAAAGTACTCGAGCAAATCAAGGTACTTAAGTTAAATACAACACCAGGCTACATCATTGATGGTCGGGTTATAAAAGCAATGCCAATGAAAGAGGTCCTGTTTCTGGTCTTGATATATAACGCAATGCTCCGTATCGGCCATTTATTTCCGCATGCAATAGAAATGTCCTTTATTTACTATGATTCGAAAGCCAGGCAAGCAAGAAAGTCTAGTTGAATCATACAGACCAATTATATAGCGTTGCTATCTTCTATTTTTAGAAAAATCTACCAAACTCTGCTTCTACCATGTTTGCTACAAAGTTTATATTCCTCACTTAATAGTTTTTCTTTACTACTTTTGATGAACCCCTTCCATGACGCTTACTTGCTTGATATCTAATTAAAATAAATTTTACATTTATTAATCTTACAGCGCTTCAACATATTTTTTAAACGGGCCACAATAAACAAAAAGACAAACACCTATTTTTTTAGTGTGAAACAAAACAATTTTTGATGAATGTGCTACATTGAAATCAATTCACTACACAACAATATTACTTACCCTTTCAAATAAAATCATTTTATTATTAAGTATTTATATTATTTTATTATTCCGTGTCAGACAAAACGCAATGAAACTTCATACCCAATTAAACATAAATATTATAAACAAGTTGCAAATGTCAAAAAGGACTAATAGCAGGCGATCGAGGTGAGCGCACACAAAAATACAGTGTTAACTGCATTTGACGTCACTAGCAAATCTCAATGCGCAGTCCGTTAAGTGACGTTCCACTGTATTTTTAAAACTAAACAAAGCAACTCAACTCTCTCCCTCTCTTTGTTAACACGTAGAATGTTTACTTGTGCGCTCATTTCAACTCGCTCGCAATAGGCAAAACAAAAAAATATTTCAACAAATACTGAATGAGTTTATGAATGTTATTCAAGTCACATTCTTTTAACTAATAATAATTGAATGATATTCATTATAATGATTTTGGATGGTTCTCATATTAGACAGCTGCGTGGCTTCGCTCACAACTTAAGTCCAATAGAATGAATTCGATTTCAGTTGAATTGAATTGAGTGAGAGTGAGACACGAAATGAATGAATATGCATGCGACTGTGTTTTCAGTTCGAAAGCAGTCGGCACTCTGTGAAATAAGTTAGAATTAGCGTGCACAACAAATAACAAAACAAGATTATCGCAGTAAATTTTCAAACACTGCCTGCCTCTGTTCTGCTCAGACATAGCAAACGAAAGAATAATCCAATTATTGTTTGCTTATGATCATTGAAGCCAAATCGTTCGTTGCTTAAGTTCAGAAACAGCAAACGAAAGTGTAATGAAATTATTGCTTGCTTATGTTTAGGCCAAACGTTTGACCCGCGCAAGCTGTAAACGAAATACTTCGTTAGTTCAGCCAAGTGATTTGATATTTCTTTTCGCATTTACTTTATGCTTGTGCTCCGTTATTTTTCGAAGGCGTAGTTAAGCAATTAAAAATGCATTGAAAACAGTCAAGTAATTTCAATCACTGCAGACGAGTCTGTAAGTGGTTGTGTGTATGTATATGCGTACTACATACATATGTTGTTTTTGTTGTTTCCTTTCTTCTTTTCCTTACGCACAACAAACCAACAACAACCCTTTGTTCTTATGCAAAAATAAAAAATGAAAGCATTCGAATTAATTCGAAAACAACCTCTCATTCTCACTCATTCAATTCATGCATCTTTGTGTGAATGTTGTGCCACTGAGTCTGACGTGAGTGCACAAATTCACTCGAATTCTTTCGGCGTCGCTTTCTATTTCACTAAGTTTATATTGAGCATTGTTGATTCGAACGTCGTATTTTTGCTATCATGCAGACGTCTACTTCTTATCACTTCGCTGCGAGCATGGATTCAGCCAGATTTGTGTTTCACAACTAAATACTTTCTTCTGGCGGGGTGGACGAATTTCGACCAATGGGCGATCCTAGTTATTATTAATAAGTTTTATTTATTTCAGGATCTTGTCGTCAAATCTAGTAATTGAAATTTCACCCCCGTCCTTTGAATTGAAATTTGTACACACTTCTAATTCTGATGACAATACAATATGCAATAACTTGGAAAATTCACTGGAAAAGTCGAATTTTTCTTATCATTTTCTTTTGCATTTGGCACATAGCCTTCTGTGTTGATTGCGTTGGTCTCTAAGTCAAACAAAAGATGGTTGCTACTAAACTGCAGCAGTTCTAATATTCAAATGGGTTAAGTCTGTAATAATAATAATAATAGAAACCCTCCCTTTCTTAGCATCACTATATTCTCTCTTTTACAGTTTGAGTATCTACAATGAACACAGTTTGAGTGGCACTTTTATTGTACTTTTATTCGTTACAAGTTTGTCATTTAATGTGGGTTTGTATGGGATGTACCCCTCCTGGTAACCATAGGATCATGAAATTTACACGATTGATGCATATGAATCAGAAACTTTTAGTGTCCAAATTTAAGGAAGGTGTAAATCTTCGAAAGATCCTAGCAAACCGACCTACTAGAATGCACGATTCACCCGATCCTTTGTTGAGCTTTGCCAACGCTGCTGCCAGGAGTCAGTTGGGATGATTTCCTGGCCATGTGTAGCAGGCTCCACCCGTCTCGCTGCATATATTGCTGTCAGCTTGTTGACGTCAATATCCACCGGCTTGCAATTAACCATGACATTTATTGCGCCATCTGAGACCGTTCGAAACGCACAACATATTCTGATCGATTTAAGGCGATACACAGACGAGGCTCCTTTAACATACGACCTGAACTTGGTTGCACCGGACCACACTGGTGCAGCATACCGAATGATTGATTTGCTGACCGCCGCCAGCAGCTCACGCACTGGTTGTCTGGGCTCTCAAACATTTGTCATCAGCCTTGACAGTGCTGCGCAGGACTTGCATGCTATCTCAATTGAGAACTTTAGGTGGTCCCTAAAGTTGAGGCGGCAATCCAAGAGAACCCCCAAATACTTGATTGAGGGTGCAGAAGCTATATCTTTCGTCCCGACTTGAATATTAAGGGATTCTTTCTTCTTCAACTCAGTTTTTTGGTCCGCTAGTTCCAGACCAGTCTGCCATAACCAGTTTTTGATGTTCAAGACAGCTGGGTTGCATTTTCCCTGAAGGTCTGAAAGCGTTGATGTGTACGTGTGTGCGCGCAGTAGATTAGAGAGGTTTGTGTGATTGTGTGCCTCACTCTTCTGCTCTATGTGTGCCTCTCTCTTCTGCTCTATGTGTGCATTCTTTTATTCTTCATGTGCAAAATATTTTGTATATATATATAAAATGTATATAAGACACAGAAATTTGGTCGACTATAATCAGTGACGCAGAATTGAGGAATCTTCATTGACTACTGTTAGGACAGATATTTGAAACTGAATTTTCCAATAATGGAAATGGTAATTTCGACACATTGTGTAAGGTCCTGCCACCGATCAAGAGAGAAGAAGCGATACCACTGGAAGCTGTGGGTATACAACGAAAATTTAATGAATTTAATTTACGAATAATTGCTGTTTGGAAATATGTTTTCCCAAAACCTGCGAGAGCCGTTAAAAAACCAGAAAGAAGGCTATCATTGGATGTGCCAAAGATGTAATACTCTTCACGCTCCTCCGGGTTGCATCCAACCTTCCTTTCTTAGCATCACCATATTCTCTCTGTAACAGTTTGACTATCAACAAAGAACACAGTTTGAGTTGCATTGTATTTTTATTGTACTTATACTGTTTATAAGTTTGTCATTTAATGTGAGTTTGTATGGGAGGTACCCCTCCTGGTAACCCTAGTATCATGAAATTTATATGGCTGATTTATATGGAACAGAAACTTATAGTATAATAAGAACATTAATTTAAAAGGGTGTTTGTATGGGAGGTAAAAAAAACATGCCATCGGAACCCTTGATATTAAACTTGGATTCATCAGAAAATAGTACAGTTCGCCATTTGGCAGTAGTCCAGTTGACATGAGACCTTGCATGAGGCTTGTACGTTGGCCAAAAGGACAACGCCTTAATCCATGCTATTTAAAATGTACGGTCAAATATGGTGGAGGCAGTGTTATGGTCTAGGGATGTTTTTCTGGTAACGGAATCGGTCCAATTTCTAGAATTAATGGTATAATGGATCGTTATGTGTACAAAGACATTCTTCAGAATACCATGCTCCCTCATGCGGAAGAAGAAATGCCGTTAAAGTGGATCTACCAGCATGACAACGACCCAACACATACTGCTAGATGTGTGAAAGATTGGTTTAATGCAAATAAAATCGAAGTTATGAAGTGGCCAGCTCAATCACCCGATCTCAATCCCATAGAGAATCTTTGGGAAATTGTAGATCGGAATATTATGCGCGAAAACTGTAGCAGCAAGGACTCTCTTTTCTCCCAGGTCGAATTGGCATGGAAAAACGTTTCTGCTGAAGTTTTAAATAAACTAATTGACTCCATGTCACGGAGATGTGAAGCAGTACTTAAAAACAATGGTTACTCTACTAAATACTAAGAAAAAAAAATAGTATTTCTCGTATATTTGATTTCGTGCTTTAGTTTTGTCGCGCCGCTTTTAAGCTTTTTGTTACATTTTGATTAATAATTTTTTTTAAAATAACATATGAAGTAAAATTTGTTTACATTTAGAAGAACAAATGTATAAAGTAATTAAATTCATGAAAAAGATCACGTTTTGGACCTGTTTTACAATTTTATTGAGCAAAGTACTGACATGGTAAGTTTCGTGCTTTAGTTTCGGCGGTTACCGTATATACTTTATGTGGTCTGCGATGTCTCCTTCTGTATGTTACAAACTTCATGACAAACTTATAATACTATTCACTCCCGTGAAGAGTATAATGAAATAATGTTCGTGTTGTATCAATGGGCTCGCAAACCACTGAATCAATTGTGGTTACGAGGGGTACTATTAATATTTCGGGAATAGCAAATAATAACAAACATTTTTAAATGAAAACGGCTTTATTGTTTTTCAAAATATTCACCATGATGATCAATGCACTTTTGCATTCGTTCAAACCATTTGTCATAGCAGCTGTTCCATTTCACTTCCAAAACGTGGTTTTTGAACGCTTCAACTGCTTCTTCGGCGCTCGTAAATCGTTGACCACGCAGTTTACCTTTGATATTCGGGAACAAGAAGAAGTTATTGGGTGCCAAATCAGGACTGTTCGGAGGATGAGTCATCAATTCTATGTTTCGACTGCTCAAAAATTCACCTGTTTGACGAGATGTGTGACAGCTCGCATTATCATGATGGAGAATGATTCGTCTTTGGCGGTTGGTTTTGCGAATGTCTCTGAAGACTTCCAGCAAACAAATGGTCGTGTACCACTCAGAATTAACCGTCTTACGTTGCTCAAGCGGAACAGTGGCCACATGGCCCATTCGGCCGAAGAAACAGGCGACCTTTTGCCTCGCAGTGCTTTGAGCGCGAACAACTTTTGTTGCATTTGGTCCGTGTTGGAACACCCACACGGTCGATTGCTGTTTTGTTTCCGGTTCATATCCATGTTTCGTATCCTGTAACGATTATACACACGTCTTTTGAAGCACCACGGTCGAATTTTTTTAAACATTTCCTTACACCAATCGACGCGAGCCTTTTTTTGAGCTATTGATAAATTATGGGGTATCCAACGACTGCAAATTTTGTTTACAACTAATTGAAGTGGAACTAATTTGCAAGGATGCCTCTATCTCACAATATGTCACATGACGATCTTGCATTATCAGTTCATGATTTTGGACGACCTTCACGGAATTCGTCGGCGACCGAACTACGACCACGATTGAATTAACAATACCAGTAATACCACGACGGCTCCTTAAAAACTCGTCTTAGAAATGACGACACAATTTTTTTTTTCAAAAAAGTGTTATTTATTTTTCAAGATAGTCCCCTTTTAGAAAGATACACTTCTCCCAACGTTCTTGCCATTTTTTTAACCCCTCCAAAAAATAGGATTTGTCGAACTCTTCAAAATACGCCTCTGTTTCGGCGATGACTTCCTCGTTTGAGCTAAATTTTTTCCCGCGAGCCATTTCTACATGTAAGGGAACGAGAAAAAGTCGCAGGGAGCCAGATCGGGTGAATACGGGGGTGCGGCAGCGGAGACAACACCAGATGAATGTGCTGGTGCGTTATCGTGATGAAACACCTTTTTTTTCCCCAAATGCGGCCGTGTCTCCTTTAATTTTTTGTCGAAGTGATCCAATAACTCACTGTAGTATTGTCCAGTGATCGTTCTCCCTTTTTCTAAAAAATCCATGAGGATGACGCCGTTCGCATCCCAAAAAACGTCGCCATAACCTTACCGGCCAATAGGACCGTCTTCGCCTTTGGTGCAGATTCACCGGGAGGAATCCATTGTTTTGATTGTTGCTTAGTTTCTGGTGTGTAATGATGAATCCAGGTTGCATCAACGGTGACAACTCGACGCAAAAAGTCCTTCGGATCTTGCTTAAATTGCCCCAAACACTGCTTCGAAGTTAACAGCCTCATCCGCTTGTTGTTCAGCGTGAGCAATCGCGGCCCCCATCGGTCCGACAATTTTTTCATCGCCAACTTATCATGTAAAATATTAATTGCCGTTCCGGTCAACACACCTACGGTCTTTGCTACTTCGCGCACTTTCGTTCGTCGATCAGCGAGATTCATGTCGTGGAATTTTTCAATGATTTCCTCGGTAACCACGTCTGCCGGGTGTCCTGGTCGCTCCTCATCCAAAACGGATGTTCGGCCACGTTTAAATTCGTTAAACTAATATCTAACTGTAACTATAGATGGCGACGTGTCCCAATAAACAGCATCCAACCAACTTTGCTTTTATCTCCTCGCATTTTTTCCCATCCAAAAACAAAAAGCGAATTACTGAACGATGCTGCTCTTTTTCCATCTTAGCAAAAATCACGAAACACTTCTGACTCGGATGGCTGCCAAATCGAAACTAACCTATCAATCAGTCTGAAATTTGTATTAGCGTCGTTTGATAGATGGGAGCACACGACGATAACACTAACTTCACTCAGTAACGTCCTCTATCTTCAAACACGGGTACTTAATGCACCGCCCTCGTATACTGTGGTTTTTGATGGTGCTTTTCGCCATACGAAGAACTGAGTTCATCGACACATTCTTGTCCACGACAAAACTTGTGAAAAATTATCCAACGAAAACCTTCTCTTGAAATTTCCATTTTTTGGCCAAATTGATTTTCTTAACTCACTGTAAACGAAACATCAAAACGTTGTGAGCAAGTTTATGCTAAAAATTTTCAAAAAATTGTCAAACTGAATTAAGGTTTGGCCGGATTTCAGCTATTGACATTAGTGTTGCCAGATCCCGAAATATACATAGTACCCCTCGTATTATTGTTGCATTCGTATTGTTGATGTTGTTGATGTCTGCATCATGCTGTAGGCTGTAAAAATTTTTAATAATTGCCTTAATTAATTAATAAAAAGGATACATAAAATCTTATCGAATTGCTGTTTATTTGTTATCAATAGACTCCCCATCTGTTGCACGTAAAAATAAAATAGCGGTGACACCACCTGTCGGAATAAAAATTGGTAAAGAGAAGTGTCACAAAGAGAGAAGTATAAAAAAGTCAAAGCAGACTTAAGTTAAGGTGTATGTGTGAGTTTGTGTGTGGGCATTTTCAATGAACGCGTCGTTTACGAATTTCTTAGACCAGTATTTCTATCCTCCGCTGCTCCTGACCTTTACAGTGGGTATTATTTAAAAATTTCTTATGTATACAATATTCGATTTAAATTATTAAAAAAAAAAAAAATTGCCATTTGTTTCGAAACTTTATCAAGTGAAAGCATGAAACCATCAGAATTTACGCGCTACCTCAGCACAAAACACCCAAATGAAAAAAACAGACCGTTGGATTTTTTTGAGAGGAAATTGAAGGTCCTTCTACTTCAAAAAAACGGTGTAGTACAAATGTCCAATCTAATTGAAAAAGTGTTGCTCGCTACTTATCGAGTAGCTTTTCGTGTGGCTAAAGCCGGAAAATCTCATTCTATTGCCGAAAATTTGATTTTACCAGCGGATTTAGATGTAGCAGAAATTATGTTTGGCAAACAAGAGGTTGAAAAGCTCAAAAGTCTATCTCTTTCTAACAGTAGTATTCAACGCAGGATAAGTGATATGGCAACTAACGTCCGCGTTTAAGTTGTAGAAAAAATAAAAGAGTACTTTTGTATCCTTGCTGTTTGATGAATCTACGGATATTGCGAGTTGCACGCAGTTTGTAGCTTTTGTGCGTTTTGAATCCAATGAGGGATTGACGGAAGAAATTTTTGTTTTGTAAAACTCTTCCCACAAATACATCAGATCAGTGCTTTATGTAACATGTTTCTTGAAGCAACAGAAGATGTCGATTGGGCGAAGAAATGCATAGCTATTTGTAGTGATGGAGCAAAAGACATGACTGGTTTGAAAAGCAGATTTATTACCAGACTAAAAAAACTAATCCCAAATGCTTGTTCTGGGTGCATTGCTGTCTTCATCGCCAAGCTCTTGCAGCCAAATTCTTGCCAGAGGAATGTAATGAAGTTCTCAATATAATTATAAAAATGGTAAATTCTATTAAAGGAAAATCGTTACAGACACGAATATTTCGAATCATTTGCGAAGATATTCCACTAAAATTTCCTTTACCACACAAATGTTAGGTGCTTATCGAAAGGCAAAGTGCTGACAAGAGTTTTCGACTTCGAGCTGAACTTCTGATGTATTTACAGCAGGCGAGGTCAAAATATTCCAAATTTATTTGTGACATGGAATTTATTTTAAAACTGACTTTTCTTTCTGACTTATTTAACCATTTAAATGCTAAGGACAAAATTCATGGTTTTACAAGAAAAATGAACTTATGGTTATCATCTACTATAAGACAAAGCAACTACGATTCGTTTTCATCAATTCAGCCTTTAATTGAAGAAGTGAGGTCTGAGATAAACATCAAGGCATACTACCTAGTATGGAAAGGATATCGCAGAATTATGATGAATTATGTCAGTATTTCTCGATGCAAGAACTATCAGAAAATACTGGCCAAAGGTGGATTATCAGGTGTGTCATGGAAATCGCCAACGGTTTCGTCAACGGTTTCGCCAACGATTTTTTTCGAAATTAGCAAAATAAACCATCGGTGTTATAGAACAACACGAGATTTTATTTTTCGAACATAGATGTTCGAATGAACGAATCAAAATATGCATTGTTTGTTGACCAAAACACTCGAATAACACTGTTCTATGTTTTCTACTATTTGTATAATACATTATTTACAATCTCATCGAGTTAACTTATTTATACTTTAATTTAGTAAAAAAATTGTACTTTTTTTATTTTTTATTTTGTGTTTGTTATTTCGACCACTTACCTAATATAAAGACATGCCACCTTTCACCAATGCGATTATTAAAACTTTTTGGTAAACTAATCACGTTCTACATATTTTTAAAAGGAATTCAAAAAATCACACATTTATTAATAACATTTGTACTTTATTTTAACATATCAATAAACTAAATTGCAAACACATTCGAATCTTCGAAAATGACAAAAATTAAATGCGAGCAATATGGCATATCCAGCATTGCTTTATGTTTTGTGTTGCTGCTTGTTTCTTTTTGTTGATATTTTAAATACGGTTTTGTAAAATAGAAATTTTTCTTAAAAACAACTAAAATGTTGAATTCTTTGAATGCAGATTACAGTTGAAAACAATAAACTACAATTGTTGGTAATAATATTAATAATGATGTAGATAATGTACTAAAAGCTCGAAAATAATTATGTAGGTACAAGGTACCATTCATCACACCATTCTACTCATCAATATAGAGCAGCGGTTCTCAAACTTTTTTTTCGCGTACCATTCATGTGCAAGGTGGATTAATCGAGTACCACCGATCTAAATAAAACAAGTTGTGCTGCGTGTACGTATTTATTGAACTTGCAGTGTAATAAAAATTCCTGATAACCGTGCAACAGAACAGATTGTTATAGTATTAAAAAATCTTTTTACAAAGATTTTATTAAAGAAAAAAGAGTTTATAATAATTTATATCACCTTAAAAGTCTGTGGGAATGATGAGTCTGCATAGTTGCAATAAGAGAAGATGTGTTAGGTTCAATTGTCGTCAACTTCATGAGCAAATTTGGGTCAATATTTAGTCTATTTCAATATTTATTTTTAACTTCTAGCATTGCAAAAATGCCAGTTTCACAAAGTTTGGTGGTTGAAAATGGAATTAAAAACAACAATGCTTTTTGAACAAAGTTGGATACTCATTTTTAACTGACAACTAAAATTCCGTTAGACCCCCCTATACCAATCCCCACCAAGTATAAAGTAGTAAAGTGCAATTTGTTGTTAAAAATTTGTGGCAGGAATATTTAATGATAAAATGGGTGGGGTTCCAACCGTTTACAACCACCCCACAACATCCACTTTCAATACAATTTAAAAAAAAGTTTAAACACAATTTCTTATTAAAAGAATAGAAGACATCCTTAATTCAAGGCCATTGGTGCAAGCTGATTGTGATGACCTGCCTTTCGCTAGGTCATTTCCTCATCGGGAGGCCACTTAATGCTCTGCCCGAAATTGATGTCTCTCAACAGAAGACGTGAACTTGTACAGCAGCTGACACAGTCTTTCTGGGCCCGATGGTCAACCGAGTACTTGACATCTCTTCAAACAAAGACGAAGTGGTTGAAGAAACAACCTAACATCATGGTCGATGACGTTGTCTGCTACGAGATGACAATCTACCTCCATCATCGTGGTAACTTGGTCGAGTGGTTGAAACTCACGGTGGCGCTGATGAACTGGTACGCGTGGCCACAGTGAAGACTCAGTCATGAGTTTATAAACGTCCAGTAACTAAGATTTTTTCATTACCGAATGATGATTGAACGTCGTTCAAGGCTGGCGGAATGATGCAGAACAAATAAGCTACTTAATTGTATCATAATTGTTGTTGAAATATTGGAATACGATGTTGTTTTCTTGAATTTACATAAACATAACAACATAGTCATACGATAGTCTAATAATGGCATCATCATGCGGTTCTTCATACACAAAGTTATTTGCAATTCTTCTTTGACACTCTTTGGAAAAATTCTTTTTGAAATAAACTTGGTCTGCAATAAGCACTTAACTTGACAAACTGCGTTTTTTTGTGTTTGTTGTGAACATTTTTGGAGCCAGTCTTATTGAACTTCTACATTACACTTCTAAAACATAACAACACAAAACAAAACAAAATAAACAAATCAACAACACCGCATAGAAATTCACAGCTGCACAGCAGAAAACTGTACGAAAACCAACGAGACCGTTTAAGACTGTGGGTGATAAAACACCCTCTGGCAGCTGAAATTAACAGTTTAGAAATTTCATTACGGTGACTAGAAGGGAACATAATTGACGCCTTATCTGAAATTGAATTATATGGACTAATGAATACTGACAAATTTACTGGTGAAACATTAATTTTTAAAAACGTACACAACAAGTAATTTATCAATTTAATTTTTCAATTATTTATTAATAATACCTTTCGTTTTAATATTCATTTTGAATAATTGCAATTAATAAGGTTTTTATACTTTTGTTTTTAAATTTTTCAAAGTTGCTTTTAAGCTGCTCACACTGCAAGATTCAACTAATTATATTTTCTCTCTTTTGAAGCAATTCTTAAAGAAAACGGTAAGAATGAAACAAAAAGAACTTTACTTTTGAAAAGCTTAGTCTTTTACGAAATCGAAATGCTCTATTTGGTACCAAAAAATTTTACTTTGATTTTTTATTTTTGGCCACTGTGCGTTGGTTCAGTGGGATAAATTGTAGCCCACGTCGAAGGTTCAACTCCTGCTCGCAGCAAGTTGTATTTTTATTGAAATTAAAAAAAAAGGTGCCGAAAAAGCTCGATATCTCCCAACAGGTATTAATTAGCATTTGACAATGTTATTTTATGCTATTAATAAGATCGTCCGTCGCACTTATTACAAAATTTTCCAAATTAGAAAATGACTGTAGGTTTTTATTTGTAACTGTCACTTATCATTTCACATTTTCGAGTAAAAGCTCTAATTTTATCATTTACCATAAACCGACTAGTCGTTTTGCTTTGCAAACTTAAATTCAGATCATTCAGTCGATTAAACATGTCTGCCAAGTAAGCTAGTGTTGTTAATCACAACTGTCTGTTAATCAATCTTGCAGTTCAAAATTTGTTTTCATCGGAAACAATTGCACTTCAGAACGCAACTCGAACAACCTGCTTAAACTTGCAAAATCTGATCACTCGCTGCTGCTTCCACTTGCGCTGGTGATCAAAAGCAGAAGCAAGGCAAAATAAAAAAACGAGCAGGGGATTTCCCGTTGAATAAACACAAACAACAGTGTTGTCATTTACAAAGCCAACGATAATTTTATTTGTTCGCGTACCACCTTTGGAGGCACCACGAACCACTTTTGGTACGCGTATCACTGTTTGAGAAACACAGATCTAGAGCATTGATCACACTAAAATAAAATCTTAAATGCTATAGATTGATGAGAAGAGTGGTGTGGTGACTGGTACCTGGTACCTACCAGAGATGGGCACTGAAGCACGGTAATTAAGTTCGCGAAGCTTATTGTAATAATGAGTAAACGTTTCATGAAAGAAAGATTTATTGTCTCTATCGCTCTGAAGTGAAAATAACAACGTTATGCATGAGAACGATAGAAACAACGAATCTTTCTTTCATGAAACGTTTACTCATTATTACAATAAGCTTCGCGAACTTATTTATAGTGCTTCACTGCCAATCTCTGGTACCTACATAATTATTTTTGAGCTTTTAGTACATTATCTACATCATTATTATGTTTCTTTACAAAATAAAACCTATTAACTTAAAAAAATTTTTTTTTACTACGCTGATGTTGATGCTGCTACCAATGCTGATAATGATGACACTGTTGATGATAATGATGTCGACGCGGTTGCTGTGTCGACGCTGACGATAATGTTGCTGCTGCTAATGATGATGTTGACTTTGTTGCTGCATCGACGTTGACGCTGATGCTACTGGCACTGCTGTTAATGATGATCTTGACTTGACGTTGTTGCTGCGTCGATATCGGTGCTGCTGCCACTGTTGCTAATGATGATGTCAATGTCGCTTTTTTTATATTAAAGCTCTTTGGCTTTTATTAAGTACTGAAACTGGAGGATCTCTGATGTTGGGAATCGCAGTTTTTTTTTAATTAGATGTTTTTGTTACATTAAAGCTCTTTGGATTTTATTAAGTACGGAAACTGAAGGGTCCTTGAGGCTGAGAATCGCAGTTCTTTAAAAAAAAAAAAAATTGGTAGAAATGTTAAAGCTCTTTGTTTTTATTAGTTATGAAAACTGGAGGGTCCCTGGTGTTGGGATTCGCAGCATGATCAAAGTAAGCGTGGACTCCGGTTCGACACTTATGATTGCTTGCTTTTAAAAACGGCACTGGCAGGTGTCTTTTTCCCATGAGGGATTTTAGAACATTACTCTTGAATTATTGTCCCGTGAAGATAGGACGTTTAGTAATAGATTAGTCCCGGGACTTAATTTTTCCTAATTTATACACACAAAATATTTTCATATATGTATATATATTACTAGTATTCCCGGCGGGCCTTGCTACGCCCACGACAAACAAATATGATATGTATTTCAACAACAAAAAAAACCATGAAAAATATTTATATTGACATAATTATCTGCTATATTGTATTTGAAAAAGACGACTTGATTGATTTTAAAATATGGATCTAAGCATTATATGCAAAATATCATCCATCCCAAAATAAGCATGCAAAAACCCTCTACATGAAAAAATACATACGTGTGACAACTTTCATGGTGATCGGTCAAACGGTGACGATGTTCATCGCCGTCAAACTAATTTTCTTTTCCATTTTTATATATTGGGTCTTTTAAAAAATCTCCACTAGATGGTGTTGGTATCCATAGATCTGGCAACACTAATCTGATTGTGTCAAACAAACACGTGTTCAAAAGGTGAATTCCAGGCTAAATTTTTTGTGAAGACAGCTGATACTGATGAGTGAAATATTTGAAGAAATACGCTATGTGAACGTACGCCGTACCCAGGAGTGGTTTGCCCGATTCCATTCCGGAAATTTCGATGTAAAAGACGCACCTCGGACTGGCCGACCTATCACTGAAAAAGTCGTTGAAATTTTGCAACCGATGAAGCAAGACTGGCACGGAAGATGTCAGGAGATAGCGGAGGCACTAAGCATCAACCATATGACAGTTTGGAATCATCTAAAAAGAGCAGGCTACACAAAGAAGCTCGATGTTTGAGTGCCACATGAATTAACTCGAAAAAATTTAACTGACCGAATAACCATCAGTGAGACGCTGCTGAAACGTAATGAATTGAAACCATTTTTGAAGTGAATCATCAAGGGCGATGAAAAATGGATTAAATACGAGAATATCCAACGCAAGCGATCAAATGCCGGTGACCTTCCACAAACGACTTCAAAGCCTGGATTGACGCCAAACACGGTTATGTTGAGTGTTTGGTGGGATTGGAAGGGAATTGTCTATTATGAGCTGCTAGAACGTGACGGAACGATCAATTCGGTCCTCTACTGTGCACAACTCGATCGATTGAATGATGCGATCAAGAAAGAACGACCAGAATTGGTCAACAGAAAGGGAGTTGTTTTTCATCATAACAATGTTAGGCCACACACATCTTTGATGACCCGGAACAAATTGACGGAGCTTGGTTGGGAAGTTTTGTTGCATCCACCGTATAGCCCGGACCTTGCACCCTCTGTTACGATTTGTTTCCGTCTCTGCAAAATTCTCTTAATGGTAAAAAACTGACCGGTTTTGCGCTGATACACCGATGGAATTATGAAGCTACCCGGAAAATGGCAAAAGGTCATAGATAATAATGGCAAATATGTACTTGATTGAAATTGATTTTATTGATTTCAATTGGTCCGATTTTGGTTTGATTATTAAATGGACAAAAAATAATATTATTTAAACGTATTTCACTTTATTGATAGATTAACTTCGATTAAGTATGAAATTGAAACTATACAATATAATAAGTACTAGAGGAGCCCCCGGCTCTATAACACGGCTTCACCACCAATGAGCGTACAGCAAAAGAACAAGAGAGAGGCACACAAACCTCTTTTCTACCATTTTACTGCATTCACAACATTAACGGCAATAGAACAGAAGAGAGAGGCACACAAACCTCTCTATTCTCCCATTATACTGCGCGCACACACGCACACATCAATGGCTATGTGTTGTTATTGTTGTTATAAAGCGGTTATTTTTAATACCTTTTTACACCTAAACCTCTGGACGTATTTAGAAAAAAAAATTCCACAAAACATCTAGCGAAAAATACCTTTCAATTGGTATGTTTTTTTTTTGTCAAAATAGGTTCATTGGTTTAAGCAGGAACGGACTCAGAAATTCAACGTTTGCCGTTTAATTATATAGATATATTTATATAAATATAAATTAACAAATATTTAAAGGAATATTGTTTTTATATCGCAAATACGTACGAGTTCAACCAAACATATTGAAAGCAATTCACATGGAGTGTTTAATCAAAAGTGTTTGCATATGGTAGAGTGCCGGTCTCGCGGCCCGCACAGCGCTGGTTCGACGTGATATGATTTGTATCGATCGATTTTGCTACGTATAAAGGCCATTCTGTTCTTTAACTCTGTTCTCGGTTGTTTTAGCGAACTGGATTCATAGCTTAATGAAGGTGCATAGTGCTCGATCAAGTTGAATGGAGTTTTTTCGCAAGTATAGGATTTTATCGATTTTTCGCTTTTAATAGTTAAACAAAATGGATTGGACTCAACAACTATAATACATGAACGATAACTTATCTTATTATTATCCACGTTGTAGTCGTTCTAACTAAATCACAATATTATCTTAATTATTACATCTGCTTCTACCCTGTTTTTCGATTATGTAAATCTACAATAAGTTCCTCAAGTCAATGCCGCTTCTTCTGGGATTGTTGTAATCTGGGATCCTTGATCAACTATTGCCCTTATTAATAGGAACTCATCATTACCTTTACTTTTCTTTGCGCTGTTGCTAGAATAACTTTTATAGCAGCTCCTATTGTTGTCAGCGATGTTTGGCTTGGTTCTCTAGAAGGATAATCCGCATGCATAAGCTCGTGGTGCTCTTTCTGGCAATATTTACATCTTGGCCCAACATTTTTACATTCCTCTGTTCTATTTTTGTGGATTAGACATTTGTAGCACAATTTTGGCTCGTTCGCGAATATCTACATGCATTCTTATGATTCTCCGACACGTGACAATGCTGTGGTTAATTTTTTTTTTGCAAAATTCACATGTTAATTTTTCTCGTTTGACGTGTGTTGCTGCTACTGTTTTTTTTTCGCAATTTCTCGTTTTCCTCTTTTTTCAGATACAGCGTTTAATGTTAGGTATTGCTGATCAAAAAATTGCAACACATCTTCGAGTGTTTGTACTTCTTTTGTCATTTTTATAATTTGATCGTACAATTTTAAGCCGTCTTTATCGAATTTTTTGATGATAATTCGAGCCACTAATTAGCAACTCAATTTCTATACCTAATGATTCTATTGCGTTCAAACATTAATTTGTTGCGTCCAATAACTGTCTTACACTTTCTGTGCTGCAACTATTAATTACAGGTTGATCCAACAACCTGTTCCAGTGAGTAGTGAGCAACATTCTTTTGTTATTAAATCATTCTTTTAGTAGTTTCCATGCTGAGTCGTAATTCCCATTTGATATTTTTAAATGCTGTATTAATCGAGCTGCTTACCCTTTTACGCACATGTTTATGCGCAGCATTTTTTCCGGTTTTGTCATTTGATCGTTTTTATGTACGATTTCATGAAAAGTATGTTATTGTAGAATGTTTCCCATTCATAACATCTTCTTCATATGTCGGTATTTTTATTTTTTCCAGTTCCAAGTTGGAGATTTTGACTGGTCCATTCACATTGAGTTTACTTACTATTTCTTAGAATAATTTCTTGGTAGTACTCATCATACTCTTCACACGAATGAATAGTATTATTAGTTTGTCTTATATATATATTTGTGATCAGCTCGATGAGACGAGTTGATTTAGCCGTAAGTAGTGTATTTGGCGCAGTCTGATTAAGATTTATTAGACAATATTGCTTAAAACCAGAAAGAAGGCTATCATTGGCTATGCGAAAGATATAATACACTTCACGCTTCTCCAGGTTGCATCCAACCTTCCTTTGAATTTATTAAGTTCATTCTCAAATGTCTGAATGTTACTCATGCGTTGATATATGGATATAATAATAAAGGATATATGGGTATCTTATCATGAACTTTTAAGGTGCTACTCATAGTTAAAAAATCAGCCAAGTGTGAGTTGGACTCGCACACGGAGGCTTCCGTACCATCGTACAAGTTTTTTTGCCGCAAAAATGAATTATGTATTCAATAACTCAATGCTCGAGCAATTCCAAACACAATGAATATGCATTTATTATGAAATTGACAAAAAGCTCATCCTCCAAATATTAAATTATTGATTTGACTTATGTTTAGGGTACAATCAGTATTCATTCTGCATATCAACTTTGATTTGGAAAGTGAAATATTCATACAGCCCTAAAGTATACTACAAAAAAAAAAAAAAAAATTACCAAAATATGAAACAAAATCAATCACAAAGCTTCTAAAACTGTGCGCAGTCCATATTGGAGCACACATTCCTTGTATGGGGACCCCTTAAATTTTTAACTTCATTTTAGTTTTAATATTTACACGCATTCACATTCTGTTAAAATTTCAACTGTCTCTAGCTATTACGGTTCATGAGATACAGCGGAGTCGGACGGACGGACGGCGAAAGCTTAGTAATAGGGTCCCGTTAGCACCCTTTGGGTACGGAACCCTAAAAAGGAAGTACTTTGTCGCCCCTTTTAATTTAATATTATTAAATGTTTGGCCAGTAATCTTAAACCTTCAAGCTATTCCAACTTCACGAGCATAATGACAATTAATTTTATTATCACCTACAGACTCCAATAGCAAATTGCAACCATTTTGTTGTTAGGTATCTTGAATGAGCTCTCTCATTGTGAGCGTTTTATTCATATACGTATTTTTTCATTGCTTTGTTTAGAGACGGAGAGTAGGATATTCATACTTATACTCTTTACGGGAGTGAATAGTATTATAAGTTTGTCATAAAGTTTGCAACACTCAGAAGGAGACAACATAAACGGACATGGCTAAATCAACTCGATGAGAAGAGTTTTTGTAGAGAATTGTATGATCTACAATATTGCCTTACACATTTTTTCGATAACACTTACCGTTTACGAGAAAAATGTGAAAAACCGAAATCTGTGATTTTTGACCTTGAATAACTTTTGTTTCCACTCTCGAATCGATGGGGACTTTCACATTTTATTTATCCTTAAGGAATTTAGCAATTTTCAGCTCTATCCGAATTATTGCAAAGTGAAATGCTATTTTGACCGGACTACAAAGGAGTTTTTCTTTTGAAAACCCTAATTAGTAGCAGACTAATCATTTATGATGCTACTTAAACTGTTAATCATTTATGTGGGTCATAATTGTAGATGCTACCTAGACTCTTATCATTTATATAGGTTATATGTTTTTACATGTATTCTTAATATCTATTACATCTTAATTTAATCCGGAAATGTAACTTCAAAATTTTGTTTAAATTTAGTCAGACAGATTTCGCTAATGATGGAGTTGGTAATGCTAAGGTTGAGCACTATTATTTACTATGTTAAGCTTTGCCATAAAGGACAGTGGCTCTTTCTTTAGAAACAATTGGATTGGCGTTAGGTTCAATAGCAACTGTTGGAGCCGACCTCATAGTTCCAGTAACATAAACACAAGCCAGACGTTGCACCCTAACAATCTTCGATTGAACTGTGCTTCTGTCTAATTAAGAGCACCAGATAGATGCAGCATATGACATAATCGGTCTAGTAATAGCCGTGTGCAGCCACAGTTACATTCTTGGTTTCTGTCCCCAATTCTTAACCATGAGTTTGTTGGTGGTCCATATAGTTGCCCTTGTTAGCTGCCCGTACCTGGTTACGTCCTTTTATCCCAAGTAAAAACAAAACATGGAACAACAGTAGATACACAACAGCAATATTCACACGATAATAATTAGATAATATTGAATCGCCTACATTCGTTTCGTACTTTATTACAAATCAATAGTTTAAAGATTGGTAATACGAGTAGAAGCATCATACAGTACCATCGACCAAACTTAGTCGCAATACACACAGAGAATACAACCCGAAGACATGTGCTTGGGGGAAGAAACTTACGGCGCTTACGGGGTAGCTTCGGCTGCTGTACCACAGACGCTACCAACGTTTTTAGCCGAACGACCGACGTTTTCATTTCGATTTACGTCATGTGTTTTGTTTTCTTCTTTTTGCTTTGTATTTCTTCTTTCTGTTTGGTTTTTCTTCTTTTGCTTTATATTTCTTATTTCCAATTGCTTTTTATTCTTTTGGTTTGGTTTGAGTAGGGTTTTAGGGTGGCACTAGGCGCATACTTCGGCAAAAAATATGCGAGAAATATATATTCATATAAATCAGCTCATTCCAGCTAAATCTCTATCTGGCGAGCATCTATCTATCTATCTATATAATTAAATGGCAAACATTGAATTTGTGAACCCTTTCCTGTTTAAACCACTGAACTTATTTTGACAAAAAAAAATACAAATTGAAAGGTAATTTTTATTAGATGCTAACTATAAATAAATTATCAAAATAGGTCCAGAGGCTTAGGCGTAAAAAATGAATTAAAAATAACCACTTTTTAAAAACAATAACAATACACAGCTGTTGATGTGTGCGTTTGTGCGCGCAGTAGAATAAGAGAATTGAGAGGTTTGTGTATTTGTGTATTTGTGTGCCTCTTTCTTCTGTTGTATTGTATATATTTTGTATATATTTGAAATAGTCAAAGCAGACATACATAAGTAAACGTTTAGTTGTGAGCCGTTGATGTTGTGAGCGCAGTAGAATGGGAGAATAGAGAAGTTTGTCTGTCACTCTCTTCTGTTCTAATGCTGTAGAGTATGTATTTTGCTTTTAATACATATAAATGCATATTCTTATATGAATATCACTTTTTAGGGTACAAACATTTGGATCGTCTGATTGTGGTGCGATCGGCCTTGAATTCATTATCGCTTCCACCTCAATCAGAACGTTTGAAAGTTCTTCAAAAGTCAAATACGCTTCAGCGATATTCTTCACCAATAGATTCTTTGCAGATCTCACGGCTGCTTCCCACATCCCTCCAAAATGTGGAGATCTTGGGGGAATGAAATTAAATTTAAACCCTTTACAGGGGCGTTAACCATGTCTAGCTAATCCGGGTGTAACATTCGCTTTTTCCAGTAGGCTAAATGATGATTGAGTTGATAGTATTGAAAGTATTGATAAAATTGCTTCTGCTGAAATTCCTGCCCCTCATACTCATCCAAAATTACATAACTTAGTAAAAAGTCATATGATTCATGGTCCCTGTGTTGTTCTTAATCCTAATTCAGTGTGCATGCGAGAAGGAAGATGTTTTAAAAATTTTCCTGAAGATTTCTCAGAACGTACTCATGATAGTGTGAATGGTTATCCAGTATGTAGATGTCGTGATTATGGTGTCTCTGTTGATGTTCGTGGGCATAGTGTTGATAATAGATTTGATAATAGATTTGTGGTCCCATACAATCCGTATCTTTTAGCTAAGTTCAATTGTCATTTGAATGTTGAAGTTTGCACGACTGTTAAGAGTGTCAAATACATTTACAAGTATGTTTATAAAGGGTATGATTGTGCGACTTTAGAATTTGGTGTTGAGAATGTTGGGCCGAATGAAATCGTGATAGATGAGATCCGAAATTTCTTAAATGGTAGATTTGTTGGTTCCACTGAGGCTGCTTGGAGGATATTTGAATTCCCAATGCACTATCAGTCTCATACAATTGTTCGCCATGATTGCCACCTGCCTGGAAGGCAAAATACTTACTTTAGAGAAGAAGATGTGGAACAGGCCGTAGCTAATCCTCCAAGAACCAAATTATTAGCATTCTTTGAATTGAATACAAACGTTGCTTCTGCAAATGAATTTCTGTATATTGAAATTCCAGAACATTTCGTGTGGGATGGTAGAGCAAAAAAGTGGACAGTTAGACAACGTGGGGCAGAGAAAGTTATTTCTCGAATGTATGTTGTATCTCCTAAAGATGTCGAGTTATTTCATTTACGGTTACTTCTATTACACGTTCGTGGCGCCAAGTCTTTTGAGGATTTACGATTCTATAATGGGGTGGTGTATACTACTTTTGTGGAAACATGTCACGCGCGGGGGATTGCATCGAATGATAACGAATGGCGTGAATGTTTAAATGAAGTAAAACAAACTAATTCTCCAAGACAATTGCGAGAGTTTTTTGGGTTTGTTTGCGGTTTGAATGTTCCAGCGAATGTGTTACTTTTATGGAATGAATTCAAAGATGATATAAGTGAAGATTTTCTTACAGACTACAGTCAGGATATTTCTTATAATCGAAATCGAATCGATGATATTCTTCAGACTCATAATACTTCATGACAAGAGCTTGGTCTTCCAATCCCCGTTTATTTCCCTGTTGATTTGTTTTCAGTGATAATACTAACCGCGTTGAAGAAGAAAATATTTTTGAAGATATGTTTAATAGCGCTAATGATGAACAATGTGTTTTACGAGAAGTTTTGAATCATAATACTGGTAGTAATGTATTTTGTTTAACGGCTCACGCAGGTTGTGAGAAAATTTATGCCCAAACAGCAATTATTCGTAAATTAAATTCATTAAATCTTCGTTGTATACCCACAGCATTCAGTGACATCGCTTCTGCTGTCTTGTTTGGTGGCAGGACCTTATACAATGAGTTCAAATTACCAATTCCTTTATTGGAAAATTCAGTTTCAAATATCAGTCCTAACAGTATTGGATATTCCTCAATTCCGCGTCACTGATTATAATCTGCGAAATTTCTGTGTCCCCTTTATACTGTTAAATTAATTGATAGATTGCTGAGAGACTTAAGTTCGGGGGAGAATAGAGACAAATTATTTGGGGGGAAAAAAATTTTGTTATGCGGTGATTTTAGACAGATCCTGTCAGTGGTTCCTCATGGTTCACGTGTTACCTTTATACAAAGCCCCATTTAAATTAATGTTCTTATTAGAAAAAGTTTTTTGTTTTTTAACATGTCGAACTGAAATTCGGACACTTTCTGATCTATATCCATCAACCGTGTAAATTTCATGATCTTAGGGCTAACAGCAGAGGTACCTCCCATACAAACCCCCCTTTTAATTAATTTTCTTATTAGCAAAAGTATTTTGTTTTTTATTGTATCGAACTAAAATTTGAACGCTATAAGTTTCTGATCCATATTCATCAACCATGTAAATTTCATGATCCTATGGTTACCAGGAGTGGTACCTCCCATACAAACCCAAATTAAATGTACAATAAAATTGCCACTCAAACTGATGTGATGCTAAGAAAGGAAGGTTGGATGCAACCCGGAGGAGCGTGAAGAGTATTACATCATTGCCATATTTATGTATTAACGTGGTTGTTATTTCTCTTGTTGTTTCCTCTGTTGTCTTCATATCGATGTTGTTTCTCTGAGCTTTCTCATGCTAGCAGTCAAACTTCGTCGTTTCACTTTTTCGAAACCCATTTTCTTACATCTGATCTGCAACAACCTTGCCATATTGTTGTATTGCCTGTCTCCCCCTATTGAAAGCACTCGCTTTCTAACTACAAATTTGGGTGTACAGCGATCTTGTGGATTGGCCGCGCATGATGCCTCTTTTCGTCCTCAGATCCACGACTCGGACTTTGCCACCACGTTTGGGGTGGCGTGTTGCCCTCGTGAACTATGACAAGTTGGCCAACTTTGACATTTTGTTGCTCCTTCGATCACTTGGTACGCTGTTGTAAGTGGTGAATATAGTCGCGTTGCCACACCCACCAGAAATGTTGTTTCAGATCTCACGGCTGCTTCCCACATCCCTCCAAAATGTGGAGATCTTGGGGGAATGAAATTAAATTTAAACCCTTTACAGGGGCGTTAACCATGTGTAGCTAATCCGGGTGTAACATTCGCTTTTTCCAGTAGGCTAGCTTGGCTGCGTTAGTAGCGTTGTCGCAGTACACGGTTTGTACCAGTCCCCGTCGTGACACAATCCTGCGAACACATAAAAGAAATGCATTAGTAGACAATTCAGTTACTAGTTCTATGTGGAAAAAAATCAACGGTCACTATAAAAGGGCGCTGTTTTAAAAAACTATCTGCTGGCAGCTGTCCCATTATTTTCCCTTCTTGTTGAGGTTTGTATTAGAGGTCTGCATGATGGCAAAAAAACTACTTTCGAATCAACAATGTTCAATATACACTGAGTGAAATAGAATGCGACGCCGAAAGAATTCGAGTGAATTTGTGCACTGACGTCAGATTCAGTCGCACAACATTCACACAAAGATGCATGAATTGAATGAGTGAGAATGAAAGATTGTTTTCGAATTAATTCGTATGCCTTAATTTTTTTTTGCACAAGAATAAAGAGCTGTTGTTGTATTGCTGTGCGTAAGGAAAAGAAGAAAGAAAACAACAAAAACAACATATGTAGTACGCATATACATACACACAACCACTTACATTCGTCTGCGTCTTATTCTCCGCTAATTTCCTTGTACGATCGGTGCTTCACTCAAATCAAACGAAAATTCGAATTCATTCGGATGGGTTCGACTATGCTGAAGTTTTCATTTTGTTTTGCACGCTAATTCTTTCTAACTCATTTCACAGAATGCAGACGGCTTTCGAACTCAAAACACAGTCGCATGCATATTTATTCATTTCGTGTCTCGCTCTCACTCAATTCAACTCAATTCGAGTTCATTCTTTGGACTTCAGTTGTGAACGAAGCCACGCAGCTGTCTAGTTTGTATCGAAAGCAATGTACACAATTGCGCACAACTTTCTCACTACCTCTCTAGCGTTAATGACACAAAACCTGTTACGCAGTAATGAGATTAGGACTTTCTCAACGTATAATCAGCTGAATTGATGATCGTGCGGTAAAAGCGCTGGAAACTTGCCGTCGTATTGTAAATCTGTGTTTGGCCTGCCACCCATTCTCACCACACACACTACTTTATTCATGTGTTTTATTTCTCGTATGAACGGGGTCAAACGTTGTATACTGAGCTTAAGGACTTTATTCCTTCGTAGTGCATTAATTTCTTGCTTGAGTGTTACGTGCTGTATGTGTTCGACCTTCCTCTACAATGTCTGCTCTAATACGTTCACTGGAATATGTAAAACATTGATTGATCTCAGGTTAGGATTTGCTTGAACGTAATTAAAACATCAGTATATATATGACATGATTCTTAAATGCGCATATATGATGAATTGTTCCATATAATACTTTCGATGACTGAATTTCCTTGAATGTCATTGATATTTACAACCATAGCGTGTGGGCGTATTTAGATAGGTGATGATTCTGAATCTCGCGTAACTGGCCATGTTTCAGGTGAATCCCGTAGAAAGATCGGTCTGGTGAACCACATGTTTTGACCCAAGTCTGTTGCGCTACATCCTCTTGAAACGATATCAGCTGGGTTCATGGCTGACGGTACATGTCGCCAGACGATATCTTTTGAATTTTATTGGATCTCTCATACTCGA
Organism: Amiota communis; assembly: GCA_037043315.1. Classification (NCBI taxonomy): domain Eukaryota; kingdom Metazoa; phylum Arthropoda; class Insecta; order Diptera; family Drosophilidae; genus Amiota; species Amiota communis. The sequence continues at coordinate 134,873 of JBAMAV010001307.1, forward strand.
TTAGCGACGAAACATTTTAGCTGTGATACATTTATTTTTAACCACTGTAGCACAATCATGGAATCTGTCCAAAAGGTGACCCGACTTGCGTATGGCGTAATTTTATGTGCAAACTTACGCTACGTTCGACACAATTACAAAGCTGCGCAAAGCTCTAACCGAGGTAAAGATAGTGTTCTAATTTGAGCTACCTTTGATTTGGCTATCAACAGGTTTACCTTTAATCTCTTTGTCAGTACCTTCTCGAACATATATGCAATATCTTCTTTCTGAAGAACCAGCGAACCCATGGATCTCGTAACTGTTCTCAGCTGAAGTGCTCACGTAGCATGGAATTCTTAATTTCGCTGTATTTCGCAAGTCCGCCTCGAGCTCTTTCCATGTGTTAAGTAGATTTCCAGTATGCCCAACAGAGTTTTTTGATAATTAGGTCTTGGATAAATTTCTTACATTGAATAATTATGGGACTTATAAGTCCTAACGGATCGAAAAGATGTGCGTAGGTAGATAACGTTGTGCGTCTAGTTGGTGAAATTACTGATTTAAAATCGGAACGAAGGATGAAACTGGCGAGGTTCGGTTGCCATCTGGTATAATAAGCACCTCTTTAGTTGATGGCTCCATTAATGTTGTTGAGTTACTACTAAACTTTGTTAACTGCAGTCCTGCTTCAGACAGTCATGTAGTAATTTGAATCATTTTAATTTTCAACTCTTCCACACAATCTGCACCAGTCAGCAGATCTCGACGTATAGATCATGTCGTAAGACATCAACTCCTATGGGGTAACTCCGCTCCCACACATCTGCTATGCGTTGTAGACTATGAATTGCTTAAAATGGAGCTGCTGCTAATCCGTATGTCACGGTGTTGAGCTGGTACGTTTTTATGCAACTTTCAGAATTTGGTCTCCAAAGAATGAGTTGAAGGATTCTGTCTCACTCGTCCACAAAGAATTGCCGATACATCTTCGTGATGTCACCCGTCAAAGCAAATCGGTGTAGTCGAAAAGATAGAATTGTTGTTACCAATGTTTGTTGTACCGTCGAGCCAACCATGTACCAATATCATTTAATGACTTACTTGAACTGCTTTTGGCCGACGCACAGTGCGGCCGATTCCCAAAAAGCTGGCCAAAAGTAGAAAAAAAAAAGTTTCTAGATAGAGTTTTTTTGTCTTTTGGTTGGCTACAGTAATGCCTTGAGTAGTGAAAACCGTTCATAGCAACGTCCTATACCCTAAGTATCCTCTGTATTTTCAGTCGCAACGTGGCCTTCGTTTGAGCATCGTATTACTGTCGATGAATAGTGAAAGTTGTACACATGTGAAAGATTTTGTAATGAAGTAAATTGAACAAAACCAAATGGAATCATCTTCGGAAGGTTAGTAAAATACGAGAAATTTTTAGTACATATCAATAACTCGACACAAAATTTTTAGCTGCAGCAAAACGTAGATACATTTTTTGCAAACTTTTTTTTATAAAATTTGAGTTTTCAAACTGTATAGTAATACAACGCCGTCATATGCTGCTTTGAAACCTATTAGAGGTTACTCAAAAAAGTAATAGTTACTGAATAAAACAAGATTCAGCACTTGCTACCTTGCCTTTTATGCTATTTTTTGTGCACAAGAAATAAATACGAAGAGTGTACACGAATTATGTCAAACTTTTCATTTTATCAGATTTCTGTTATTACTAAAGAAAAGAATACATATGTGTAGTATATTTATTTAGTCTGACTGTAATTATTGAATAGTAAAAAAAAGGTACACGAAGAAACTTGAAAACTGTTTGTATTGCCTTTTATTGGATCCGTCATTTTGAATTTCGTAATTCTGGTGGAAAGGGGTGGATTTTCAAAATTTTAAGATCAAATTCGTAATCAGCGACCCCGAAAACATTTCAATTGACATGCATCTTGATTATGTTCTAGAATATACGCTATTTCACGTGAGGGGGTGGCCAATAGTGGTGGAAGGGGGTGAATTTTCAAATTTTTAAAATCAAATTCGTAATCAGCGACCCCGAAAACCCCCCGAGTAAGAAATTTTGAATCAATTACTTGATTTTTCGAGTTTTGGTCAGCTTTTCGGGAATCGGCCGCACTGTGCGACGCATCGAATTCTTCTCGATGCATCGTTGTAAGACTCTGCGGTCTGTAAAAATTATGCGGTGTGTAAAAATGTGGTCCACTTCGTTTAAAATTGACATTGACATTGACATAGAGTGATATATTCTACAACAGCTTCTTTGCCATTCTCATTGTATTTCCAAGTGCACATGGGTCTTCTGTAAATTGGATCCTATCTTGAATCCGCCCATTTGATTGCAATGTGACTGTTTTCATGAAATGGTCCTGATAGCGTTGCTCTTCTTCTGTTACCTTTTTTTGAATGTGTCTCGTACTCTTTAAGCTCCCAGAATCTCTCTATTGCGGCGTCGAGTGATGTTGATTCCTGAATTAAATTACACCGATATACTTGCGGTTTTGACATAATTGGTAGATTACCTCCTACAATCCAACCAAACGAGTATGTATTTTCCGTCACGTATTGCGTCGAAAAAACCTTCTGTACCTGTTAAGAAATCGACTTCGCATGTTTCTGAAATTCAAGGATTTTCTAACTCCATCGTGACCGGCAGTTTCCATTTAGATATGTCTATAAATTCCGGTGGTTGATGAGATGAAATCGTCTTGATCACCGTAAAGTTTGAACACCATTCGTATTCCGATACTCGTGATCTCAAAATAGCTGCACAATGAAGTATTTGTTTTCGTAGATCCGCTATTCCACTAACTTCTTGGTGTAACACGGACTTGCTGGAACCGACCATATTATTAGTACCACTGCTGTGGGTATGATGCCTCGGTTTGAAGTTCCTGCCATCTGTGATGTATGTTGCTGCAGCTGCTGACCTTCATAAGCGTTGGAAATTTCTCTATCTGCATCGGTAGTAAATTGTACTGGCTCGACAGCGGCTGAAATGTTATGTAATAGTGTATGATAGTTTTTCTTGCACACTTTGCAGCAGTGATGCCATTTTAGCCTTTTTTCCGGACAGATCTGTACCTGCGGATATATATCCAAGGGGACGTTGATTGACGTTTATCAATCCCTGTGCTTGGCGCCGTGATATTAAGTCTCTACGACAGGTGTTCACGTTAAACAAATTGACTTTCATTGTCCTTTTATCCAAAAGACAACAATAAGGCTACTGCAAATTTTGTAACTACCGCAGATGAAGAGGATTATGACCTGATAGATGAGGCAATAAAACTTATCAAATTTATAAAAATAAAGTTATAAGATAAAAATTACAAAATAATCCTTCCCGTTTTGTGATAGGTAGCTTTGCAGTGATTGACAATTCTTGACTTGATGATCTTTTCGAAGACAATTAAAACATAGTTCAGTCTGCGTGGTAACGGCATGTCCCCAGATGTATTGCAACTGCTTATATAATGGTCCTTTGAGTTACAATTCACACTTTTAGCCTGCGAAGTAACGAACGAGCTGAACCATGATGACTGTTTAGGTTTCCGGTTTACATCCAATTGCCTTTCAGGTTTTACTATGATTTGGTGACTTTTCAAAAATTGGCATCTTCGTGTTAGCCCTTTTTTTTGTAGAACTCATCCGAAGAAGGTTATTTGTCATACGATTGCTTCTCGTCATAATTTAACTTCGTGTCAGCATCCACCTTTGACATAATGATGTAAATCATGATTGCATTCATGACGTCCTCTACGGAACCAAGCGACAGTAACGAGCTTCGAATTTCAGAGTCGACAATTTGTTGCAATGCGTTTGCGTCTGACTTGTTCATTGATGATAGGTTGAATAAAGATGAAACGTATTCGGGGAATATCATTATCATTAGCTGGCGAGTACCGTACTATGTATAACGCTTACATGTGTAACTTGATCCACATTCAATTTTCCTTTGCGTGAAATAATCTCAGTTTTTGCCTGGATGTACCAATCCTCTGATTCCCCTCGTTCGTCATCTATGCAGTTCTAATTTTCAATCTGGGTATAAATTGTACAGACTTAACGGAAATATGACTCGAGCATTTGTAGCCTACAATCGAGTGCTATAGCGTTATTATTATCGTCTCCACTAACAACGCTTTCTCTTAGTCTCTCAATGCTTTTTTGCATTACATTCCGTTGCTGCCGAAGTGTTACTATTTTGTAGAGAGAGACCGAAGGTTCGGTTACGGTTTTGGCTGCTTTCGGCCTGGCCGGAACTGTGTGATATTTTATAAATTGTAAATTTTTCCAGGTAACAATTGTCACAAAAAGAAAAATAAAACACTTTAGCAATTTTTCGAAAACATCTATAGCGCATCGAAAGCTACATATGTGTAAAATTTACAATAAACCATAGTCATAGGGAAGCCACGTACCTAAAAAACAAACATTGTATGGACTAAATCAACATTCCAGAGGGCAGTTCGTCCTAAGGGGTCATTTCATTATCATCTGTTGGTTTTTTATATGTAACAAAGCACTTATTTATTTAAAGTAATAATAGAAAAATATTTGATATATACATATATATTAGACATGAGTAATCGCTCATTCACATAGTCAACACAAAAGTTGTAATTCATGAATGTATACTCAATATTAGTGTAGACGACGAAATTTGAATGTTGGCAATGCTGTGTGAGAGAAGATATGAGTGAGTGAGTGACTCATTCAGTGAGAAATGGATTGAATGAGTGTTGTGTGCATAGTCAAAATACACGAAATGCAACAGTGAATGTGGAAAAAACGATTGGATCGTTCACGTCATAGTTGTGTGAGGTGTAGTACAAGTTAGCTTCAGAATAAGGGAAGCGAGGCAGTGGGGGAAACTGTGCTGTCAGACAACACAATTATCGATCAGCTACGCAATTTTTTTTTTTGTCATTCGTGTTTTATTAGTCGAATGTATGCTTGTGGATAAGGGAAGCAAGACAATATGGGGAAGCTGAGCCGTTGTGAGTGGTTTTGCCGATGTTTCTCTTTGTCTTCTTTTGTTGTTATTTCATTTCGCTTAGCGTTTGTAGAATGAGGGTGGACGACGTGAGCGACGTGATCACATTCAATATACAGTTGCAAAATGCACAAAAAATTCCATGTACCATATTCACTCATACCAACATTCAGCTTCATTCACAACCTGTGTAGATAAGAACACATGAATGTGAATGTCATTCATACATCAGAAATGAAACACAACACACATTCACATCCACTACAAATGAATGAATGAAAATTCAAACACATTTTACAGTGAATGATTCAAAAGCCGTTTTGAACGCATTCACGCTCAAGTCTAATATATATATATACTGGACTAGTGACGCCGGTCTTGTCTCATTGATGAAAAGAAAAAAAACGAAGAGAACTGGAACCATGTTGCCAAATTGATAAATGACAATACACTGAATAAACGATTTACACAGTTACATAATCAATAATCAAAACAAGGCGTTCACGCAATTGTGTATGAAATACACGTTGTTACACGTTTGAGTGAAGACCCTAATAGTTAATACTATAACATAAATAAATACAAATTTTTTTAAGGTACTTTAATAACATAGGCCTGCAAAACTTGACTTTTTTTTCCCTTTTCAATGTTTAATGTAGAATCTATAGATTAGAACCTCCTGATTCTAATAAAAAATTACCTTCGTTTTGCTGTATCACGTCACATTTTTATTGGCGTTTGAAAATTGAAATTTAGTCAAAAATTACATATTTAAAGTCAGTAAAATAATATGTATTTCGAGAAAACAAAAGTGCATTTATATTTTCTAATGCATTAGAAATAATTATTGCAAAAACAAAAAAAAAAAAAATAAAATAACACAATTAGGAAGTATGTATAAAACAAATAAAATTGCTTCTTTAAATAACGTCCGATGTTACGTTATCTTTAAAAAAAAAAAATTTAAATCATTTTTTAAATTTTTAATTGTTTTGGTATGTGGAGCAGTGTTCGGAACCGTACGATAATTATCGTACATATACGATATTTCATGCCTACGTTATACGATAGCACGTCATTGTCGTACGATTGTACGATAATTTCACTGATCAACAGCATTTTTGTCACAAGAACAATCAAATATGACCTTCGTTTTGCTGTATCATATCACATATTTTATTAACGTTTGGAAATTGAAAATTGGTCAAAAATTACATGTGTAAGTCAGTAAAAGAATATGCATTTCAAGAAAACAAAATTGGACTTATATTTTCCGTCCGATGTTAACGTTGTTTTTTAAAAAAAAATTGTATATTATTTTTAAAATTTTTAATTGTTTTGGTATGTGCAACACTGTTCTGAACCGTACGATAATTATCGTACATATACTATAATTTATGCACATCATTATCGTACGCAGATAGTACGATAATTTTCATCATTATCCAAATTCTGATTATTCATTTCTCATTAAATTTTCGTGATGGGATTTTTAAAATAATTTCCTATAACTAAGCACGTTATACCTACCGAAATTA